>APFE030248567.1:17566-37422 GCA_000404065.3 Pinus taeda
ATATGAAGAAGACGTATAAATTCTATATATGTATTAAAAAAAATATTAAAACAAATGTTGAATAGAATTAAATATCCAATGTTAAAGAGAAGAATAATTAAAAAAATCAAATTACTTTTTTCGATAAAAAGGGATCTTAATAATGGAAGAATGTACACTTAATTCATTCTAGACAATAAAAAAATTTGTTGTGCTCAAAAATATAAAAATCATAATAATAACATTCTAGGCATATCTATCTACAATATATAACATATATATACATATAATAATACATATAACATATATATACATATATAGTAATATATATATATATATATATAAAATATAATATATATATATAATATATATATATAGTATATATGTGTAGCATATACGGATGACATAGTGTTTTGTTAAAGACTTAGGGAAAAGATCAATGGTTGAAACTGTGCAAAAACATGCAGGCAATGCAGGACTAGCATGATTTGATAGCTTAGACACCCCTAAGTCACCTTACTAAAACCCACGTTAAGGCCTAAGAATATAATATAATCTACTTTAAGAAGATATTTGTAATAAAATCTCTCTCTCTCTCGTCTCTCTCTCTCTCTCTCTCTTTATAGTATATTATATATATATATATATTGAAGTTCTTGATTAAAAAATATCTTAAAGTAGTCTCATTATTATAAGTTTAAGTTATGTAGTCCACATAATCTAAGTGTTTAAAGGGATTTTAAGATCAAACATACACACATACGCACATATATATCCATATTAACCACTTATTTATCAAGCAACAAGAGATTTGATTGCTTTAGCCACTTGTTAGATATGTAGTCAAAATGGATCTATATTATTCTTATTCAAAATTTTGAACAAAGATGTCTGTGTGTGTATATATATATATATATATATATATATATACCAACCATTGATTTATCAAGCAACCAAAGATTTGATTGCTTTAGCCACTTGTTAGATCTGTAGTCAAAATGGATCTATATTATTCTTATTCAAAATTTTGAACAAAGATGTGTTGAATTTTATTCAAAAGTTGTAAATTCAATTGTCTTCCAATACTTTTATCTAAAAATATGAAAATTAACAAGTTTTTCCCTTATAATTTTTTATTATAAAGTAAAAAAACAATAATATGAATACATTGTTTTTTTTATGTATGATTTGAAAATATGAAATTAATATAAATTTTTTAATAAAAATAAAATTTGATATATTTATGAATATTTATTTTTATTAAAAATTCCAAAAATTTATAAAATATATCTTTAAATTTTCAAATTAATTTAGATTTTTTAATTATTTATTAGTTAAAATATATATATTTTAGGATCCTTACATCTTGGGACCTAGAGCTTTGAACAACAGAAGAATAGCGAACAGTGGAAGAATAGATAGGGTTTAAGGTTTCTGATCTCCATGGAGACACATAAAGGGGGCAGCTCCACTCCCTCCTTCAGGCAGGCAGTGGCCAACAGAGGTAAGAAAACATAGAATCTGTCAGAGGACCTTCAGGAGAAAGGAAAAAGAATTAGGAAGAGGGTCAAGATTTTACCAAACCAAGGGAGGACAACAACATGAAAGATAATGAGGAAGAAGACAAGAAACAAGGAGTAGAAAACAAGGCACAGAAGGGGCCATGTAAACCCAAGGCTGAGGTTACTCCCAAAGTAGTTTTAAATGATCCTGCTCCGCAGGCGCACAAGGACCACATGCGGACCTATGCAATCATTTGTAAATTCATGGGATTATGGTCCACTGAAAAGGCATTATAAGCATGGATTAAATACCATTGGAAACTGAAAGGAAGCATAGACCTACACCTTGGGTCAAAGGGGTTTTTCATTGTGGTCTTTGCAAATATTGAGGACAATGACAAAGTGTTTGAAGGAGGACCCTACTTCTATTCAGTAGTAGGCCTCTACATGCGGCCATGGATGATGAATTTTGTCCCGGAGCATGAAAATTTTACTTCAGTCCCGGTCTGGGTAAGACTCTACTCCCTACCTCTTGATTACTGGCAAATGGAATCATTATCGGCCATAGGAAATAAACTAGGGTGTTTTGTTAAAGCCTCTGAGGCCACCAGAAAGGGAAAATACAACTCCTTTGCACGAATATGTGTGGATATGGACCTATCGGGAGCCCTACCAGATGAGGTCATCTTGGAAGTTTTTGATGAAGAATGAGTACAAACAGTAGATTATGAACATATTCCTTTTAGATGTCGCTGGTGCCATGAGCATGGGCACCTATTTATAGACTTCCCTCTCAGTAAAATAGAGAACATAAGTAAAGCAACCACAATGAAAGACATTGAAAGCTTTCACAAAGTGGGACATAGAGGAAAAGGGGGCAAAAGGGTGCCAAAGCAACAACAAACAAAAGGGCAACAGGCCAGTCTGAACAGGTTCCAAATTCTCGAAGAAGAGGATGGAATATAAAAATCAGATCAGGTAATGGACGGAAGCTCAGGGTAGAAGAAGAAAGAAGTAGATAGGGAACAAGCACCAAATATTACTAAACAGAAAGAAATAATGTTGAGCAATGAATAACTTGAGATGGATCAAGAAATGACTCAGAGTGAGATGGAAATGGAGGATCATGAACTACAAGAGATTCTGGATAGAGAAAATCAGATCTGGAAGGATTCTTGAAACACAGAACCATGGGAGGGGTAGACTCATTACCTCAAGAAGAGTTCAATAGAGTACAACAACTGTTCCTATGGAAAACTTAGGCAAAAGGGCTGGAAAAGCAAAAAACAATGAAAGGTAGGGCAACGAAGGAGTGAAAACTATGAAAATCACACCAGGATTAGCTCCCAGAAATCCAGGAAAGAAAAGAGGCAGGAAAAAGAAGAACGAGCTATTGATGGAATGTGGAAAGCTAATGATAGATTTAGGTAAGATGAAAGACCTATCCAGTTACTCCTTTACAAATATTTAATAATGAAGTTCACATCTTGGAATATCAAAGGTTTGGGTAGTAAAAGAAAACAAAGAATACTTAGCAATAGAATGAAACAAGAATCTCCATATATGATCTTTATCCAGGAAACTAAATGTTCCATTCAAAAAATCAAAGAAATACATAGCAAATGGCTCAATAGGTTTGAGTTTCTAGAAGTTAAAGAAAATAGTATAGCAGGAGGCATACTCTCTTTGGAAACTCCAAAAGATTGGCATAATAGATGTTGAGGCATCTAGGAATTATTTATCAGTGGTTATTTAGCCTATGGGAGACAATGTGACTTATTTGGTCACGAATGTTTATGGCCCACAAAGACTGGATGATAAACTGAAATTTTTAGATTCTCTTATAGAACTAAGAGATAGAAATGCAGGAGTTCCATGGATAATGGGCAGGGACTTCAACATGATCAAATCACTTTTGGAAAAAAAGGGGGGAACAAGAACATTAAGCAAAGATTCTATAGCATTTCAAACTTTCATAGATAATATGAAGCTAGTTGACACTAAAATGAATAATGGCCTCTTTACATGGAACAACAAGAGAGGAGTGGAGTCTCAAGTACCATCAAAGTTAGATAGATTCATAATATTAGAGGACCTTATGCTCACAGACAAGGAAATGATAGCGAGAATTCTCCCCTTTGGTAGCTTAGACCACTGGCCTGTACAAATGGAGGTACAGGGAATTGGCACCCCCAAGAACAGACCTTTCAAATTTGAGAATATTTGGCTTACCCACCCCGATTTTATCAGCAATATAGAAAGATGGTGGAAACAAGATCTGCATATTCAGGGAACAAGAATGTTTCTGCTCCACAAAAGACTAAAATACATCAAGCTCAGGCTCAAAGACTGGAACAAGAATGAATTTGGAAATATTTTTGCAGCGAAAAAAGAGATTGAAGATAAAATGCATACACTCAATCAAACTCTTATTACAAATGGCTTTGATAGGGTCAGAGATGAACAAGTTTCCAAACTTTATCAAGACTGGGAGAACTTATGTAAACAAGAAGAAATATATTGGAGACAAAAATCGAGAGTTCAAGGGATAAAATAAGGGGATTGAAACATCGGCTTTTTCCACACATCCACCATGGTGAATCGATCCCATAATAGGATCTCTTCAATCAAGGACGAGGGGGGTCATCTTCGCAATTCCCATGAAGAGATAGAAACTGTGTTAGTGCAGCACTTTCAAGGTATAGCGAAGGAGACCACTGCAGACAGAGATCACTTTATAAGGGACTTAACTAGGCATATACCTAGGCTAGTTTCAAGAGAAGATAATTTCAATCTCAACAGGCTAGTGACTGAAGAGGAGGTCAGTGGGGCAGTTAAGGAAATGCAGAATGGAAAAGTGCCAGTCCTTGATGGTTTCAATGTGGATTTCTTTAAATCCTTTTGGAGCATAGTTAAACAAGATATTATGAATGTAGTGGAGGATTCCAGGTTGAATAGAACCATTCTAAAGGCGCTCAATACTTCCTTCATCTCCTTGATCCCCAAGTAGGACAATGCTCAGACTTCGGATAGGTTTAGATCTATAGCTTTGTGCAATGTGGTGCATAAAATAATATCCAAATTTGTTGCCAATAGACTCAAACCCCTTCTTCCTACTCTAGTTTTTGTGGAGCAATCAGGTTATGTGGAGGGTAGACAAATACTCAATAACATCATTCAAGCACATGAAGTGGTACATTCATTGTTAAGATATAGGAAGGCGGGAATGATTATGCAATTGGACCTTGCCAAAGCTTATGATAAGTTGGAATTATATTAGGAAGGTCCTTCTAGCCTTTGGCTTTGATCATAATTGGATAAGATGGGTTATGGCACTAGTCACTTCTTCTAGCTTTTCAATTTTGGTCAATGGTTCTCCTTCCAAGACCTTTACTCCTTCAAGAGGTCTCAGACGGGGAGACCTGCTCTCTCCCTTTCTCTTTATCCTCATGATGGAAGGACTTGGGCGGTCTATCAAGAATGCGAAAGAAGGGGGTAACATCAAGGGTATCCAACTTTATGAAACTGGAAAAGCTTTGTCCCATCAACAATTTATCGATGACACTATGTTGCAGGGAGTCCCCACAGTAAAAGAAGCTCTCGCTTATAAACAAATCCTGCGTGACTTTGCTATGGCCACAGGTATGGAGGTAAATCTGTGCAAATCTAAGATTTTTTTCTTTAATACTAATATCGCCATTCAGAGAAACATCTCCAGGATTCTGGGCTTTCAAAGGGAGGTCCTTCCTTCCAAGTAGTTGGGAGTTCCTCTAACTGATAAACCTTTGCACAAAAGCATCTAGGAGCCGTAATTAATAAGATGCAAGATAAAATCAGAAAATGGACTATCATATCTTTAAACTTGGTAGGATGTTGGTGCTTACAAAAGCTGTTTTACAATCAATCCCCATTTTCATGATTTCAACACTTTTAGCTCCAAAGGGAGTTTTACAACAATTTAGAACCATTCAAAGAGACTTTCTTTGGGGTAATGGGGAGGAGATAAATAAATGGGCCTTGGTAACTTGGGATAAGATCTGCAAACTAAAAACCCATGGAGGCCTTAGATTGGATGATCTAGATGCACTCAGCAAGGTTTTAGGGGAAAAATTATGGTGGCGTTGGGTAAAAGATCCAAAGGCTCAGTGGGCTAGTGTATGGAAAGATAAATATGCCAACACTTGGCAAGATAATTATCACATAAGGATGACGGGTATCATAAAAGGATCCCACATTTGGAATAATGCCTAGGAGAATAGAGGCTTAGTTCAGAAAAATAGTTTCTGGGAAATCAGAGAAGGAGACCTTGCTTTGTTTTGGGAGGATAAATGGCAACAAGAACCTACCCTACTAAGAGAGGACATTTTGGACCTCAAGAAAAAAACGGATACCAAAGGGCTTTTAAGGGTTAAAGATTTTTGGGAACAAAACAATACAAAAGACAAATAGAGAACCTGGAAGAATATAGAATTTGGGGATGACAACCCCTTGAAAGCAAAAGGATATGCACTTCTGACAATTTTGGACCAAAGGAAGATTCTTGTTTCAGAGGGGCATGACCAACTTAGATGGGGCAATAATAAAGAAGGCAACTTCAATATTAAGGAAGCCAAGAAGATAGTCCTTGATCTAGATTCCTACGTACCAGATAGGGTTTGGCAGAACCTTTGGAGGCATCAAGTTTGGATGAAAATTAAACTCTTCATGTGGTTGGTTCATCATAGGAAAATTCTGACTTGGGAAAATATTTGGAAGAGGGGTGTTCTGGGACCTTCTAGATGCCAGCTCTGTGAATCCGAAGAGGAGACTATGGAGCACCTTCTCCTTTACCTCTTTACCTCTTTACCTCCTTGACTGCATCTTTACCTCTTGGTTGTGGGACACTTCGGCCACAATGTTCGATCAAAATGACAAGGACAAAGAAAGCTTTATCAACACCCTAAATAACAGGAGACGAAATTTCTCTGAGTATGAGTCTCTTCGTTTGGCTTGGGATTTAACTCCAGGCTTCATAATTTGGAATGTTTGGATAGAAAGGAGCAATAGAATCTTCAAAAATGTTCAGAGCACCACCCAACACATTTTAGAGCAGATCTTAAGATAGCTCAAGGAGACGCTTGGCACTATTGTGAAAAACTCCCCAAAAAATCCACCTTCAGAAAATGAGATGCAAATACTTCGTCAGCTGGGCATGCAGGGGCTTATACCACAGGGAGTGGATAGGAAGGTTATGAATCTGACAAATAGTCCAAATTATTAGCATCCTCTCGCTGAGGGTTTTCTGAAATTCAACATCGATGGGGCCTCAAAAGGCAACCCAGGTCTTGCTGGTTTTGGAGGAGTGCTACGAGATGATAATGGTTGTATTCTTTTTATTTTCCATTGCCATATGGGAAGAGCTACAAACAATATGGTCGAATTAATGGCTCTTGAACAATGTTTAGAGTTCCTGAAGCAGGATAATCTTCAAAATATTATTATTGAAGTCGATTTTGAGTTGATCATTAAATCGGTTAAAAGAATATGCTGTGGCACAGAGTTGGAAAAAGTCTCAAGTCATTGGAGGCTGATCCAGGTCTTTCAAAGGATCCAATTTCACCTCCTAGAGTTACACGTTGTAAGTTTCACTCATGTGTGAAGGATGGCCAACAAATTGAAGGACATTGTGTTAATCAAGGAGTCGTTTGCACTAATAACAGGGTCAAGTTGATTTGGTGAGAGAAGCCTCAGAATAGATTAAGGGAGCAGTGTTTTAGTCAGGCGGAAGAGGACTATAAGGTATACCAAAACATAGCCACAAAGACAAGGTCTGGTTGACTTTTATGCATAGTTATTACACAAGTAAGGTAGCTTTTGGTATGCAAGTCTATGCTTGGAAACAACGAGCTAGAAATTTTAGGGGGTTGGCTGACAGAAGGGATCTTCATCTTCTTTTGACCCATGTGCCGGAATCCAGTCTTTTGCGACAGCCGTAATACACCACTTTTTTACATGCAGTAGCTTTACCGCCCTCGAAGTGGTTTCCGGTGTATCGCACCACCCTCACGCCAAAAGCGGTATTTCCCATTTGGGAGTGATTCCACTCACCACACAACATGTGGCTCAGAGTGGGGAGGAATTACCACCCTCATTGTGCGGTAATCTTAAGTGAGTTACGGCCATGCAATATGATTTGTAACTCTTGGATCAATCACGGTCAATCTATGGCTAGGATTAATCGTGCTTATTGGTGGGTCTGGAATAGTGGTTAAGTTTCAAACTATTCGCTCGAACATTCTGGAATCGCACACATCTAGCGAATTTTGGGAGGTGAAAATGATCGACAGTTATGTTAAAAATGGACCCGATGGAATTATCTATTATGGTTTACTGAGCTCATCAGGACTGTTTTGCTTGTTAAACGGTTCACTTATTTGCCACCCGAAATGTTTCTCAGCCACTGGATCTTTAGATCAGGATCTAACGGGTGTTATGGGTTAAACCTTTTGTACACTATTTCTTTTTTTTAATTGAATAGAAGGATTCACTCTTGCCGTAGCAAAAAAAATAAAAATATAATAGATTTTAATAAAAGGAAAAATCTCCCTAGAGTGAAGAATAGAGTTTTTTCTTTTTCCAAAATAGCTTATTAAAAAATGCATACTTTGTTATCGATTGAAATATGGTGTTAAAAAGTACGACTTTTCATTTTCCCAAAATAGCTATATTACAAAATGTTTAGTTTGTTACGGGTTGCAATACGGTGTTAAAATTGATATGTATATCAATTTATCAAAAAATTCAAACACAATTACATTCACCATGGCCTAATCTTATTTCATAGTTCAAAAGGCATGAATGGAAATTTATTCCAAAAAGTTTTAAATACAATTACACTTTAATACTTTTCTTTTAAAATATTAAAAGTAATCAGAAGCATTGTTGTCTTATTTTTCTAAACAATCATATTAAAAGATATATGTTCGGTTGATATATAACCTAATTACAAGGTAGATACTTAATTATTTGTTATATTTCAACTAATTTAAAAAGTTTGAAATATAATCCTGATCATACTACTCCAAAAAACCACCACAGAAGCTTAAAGTCTAGCATAACTTCCCTACATGGAGGGGATACATGGAATGATATCTGCCTTCTCAAAATCTCAAGGATAAAGATTGAAAGAAGAACTGATGACTCGCAGTTATATATATTTTGGTCCAAAGATTCTTCTCTCAATCTATCATTTTTGGTCCTGATGATGGATGCCCTTTCAGGTTCAAAACATCGACATAATGAACATAATACTGTGGATAATCCGGATCATACTACAATTAAAATTTTATTTGATTTTTTTTTAAATATTAAAATTTAAGAATTTTATTTTACCAATATATTTCAATAAATTTTTTAATCAAATCTTAAATATAATAAAAATCTAGAAAATTTTAGTTTTCATAGGATATTTAAAAAATTTTCAATTTTATTTAAAAACTTTGAAATATATAAAATAAACATATGTTGGGTTTTACAAATTAATTCAAAGCTTATCCAAATTGACTATTGGTTGAGATAAGGTGTATATTAGATGAGGATAGATACATTTGAATCAAGTTCTACCATATTAAGAATGATCACATATCTCAAAATGCAAACTTCCTTTTGAGTACAAAACTTAAGTAAATGTTTGTACTTGGATATATTTGATTCATCATATTACTGAAAAGGAGGTTTGTATTTTGAGAGATTTGATCCTTTCATTGCTTGGTAGATCTGGAGTTAAAATAGATATATATATATTCTTAAAAATATTCATATAAATTTAACATCTCTATATATGAAAAATATTCTTATTTTATATCTATTAAACCATCATAAATAAATAAAATACATGTTTTATAAATATTTATAATTTAATTTATAATATTAATACACATAGCATTGATGATATCTATAACTAGATAAATATATAAGTTCAAAAAAATACAGTAAAATATATTTTTATTTCTATATTATAAATTTAAATATGGAATTATAAATATAATGGTTAGGAAAATAAATTATTATTATAATTTATATGGTGAAATGGATCTTAATTTATAATTACCATTTATATTTATATTTTATATGTTTGTTAATTTATATTATTGTTTTTAGGTAAAGAAAAACGTTGTTTAATTTTATTAACAAAAACAAAATTACAATATAGCAAATTGAATGGAATAATTTTTTTTTTTTTTTAATTGAGCCAAAATTTAAATGTTTGTACTCATTTATTTATTTACAACCACTACAACAACTCTTGGATATTGAGTGATTTTTTAAATGTTTATAATCATTTGCAAACATTACAATATCTCCCCCATGCACGCTTGTAGGTGTAATGATCAAGACATAATAAAAGTGTTCCAATTCTTTTTTTTGTAAGGTGAATATTTTATTGCCTACAAAAACTTGATATTACATCAAGAGAGATATATTTCTTATCAATCTCTCATGAGAAAACCTCCACTACCATAAAACACTCTCAATAGAGAGGAAAATGATAACTTGGAAAAAAAGTAAACACAAAATACTAGTATAGAAATACTAGCATCATAGAAAACACAAAATACAAACATGAGATAACTACATTGAGAGCTCTGAATTTGAGACTACAATCTAAACAAGATCCTTTGAGCCATCATGAGAAGTTCCCACCACAAGGGGAATACCAAGGTACTCCTCTATTCTATCTAATCCACAGTCCAAGTCTCAAAGATAGTAGTGAAGGTGATGCAAGGAATGAAGGAAATCCTCGCTATGCTCTTATCAATCCACCAGTGTGTGCCTTAACAAAAAAATTCATTTGCTAGCAAATGGAAATCATTTTCGAGTACTGGTTAAAACAACCAATAATATTCCATGTATTAATGATCTAGTCAACCCATTCTACCAAGACCTCAGTGTCTAAGAGGTGGGATCTATGTGTGGATGTTTCTCCCCTAACTCGAGAAATTTCATCATGAATAGGGCTTAACATTAGGCCTTGGTGTAATCCAACAAAGTACTCCAAATTATGATGCATGTGAGTGTTTCCTCTTTGGGCTTGATCTTGATAATAATTTTGCCCCCTCCAAACCTCTACAAAATTACTTGGAATTCAAGTAGAGGAAAGTCATTTGATACTCTAAAATAAAGGAAGAAGATATTTGTTAACCTCTAAATCTCAAGGAGTATTCTATCCCACGTATATCCCAAAATGATGACATGTTCTAGAAAAGGGGTGAATTAGAAGACATTCCACCCATGTTTGCACAATTTAGGGTGGTGTTTTGATATCCACTGCCAACTTCCTCCAAAAAATGTGGTGCCACCATGCAAAAAACTAATGATGACTTCTCCCCAATAATAAAAACTACACTGCTAAACCAATGAGCCCAAAATGTAAATAGCCAAGAAATAATAGGGCATAGGGGGTACAACTAGATAGTCAACCTCTATGAATTGGGATTCTGCTATGAAAACCTGAGTACATGGTAGGATTCTTGAATTCCCTAGTGTCTCATGCTACAATAAGTCCCAACAAGAGTTTAGATAATCTAAAAAAAAGGGACAAATAAAAAACCAAAGACCATTCCATGCAATTATTGCAAACACACCAGAAAGAGAGCTTACAATAAGTTTTCATAATGTGCTACCAATTCACCTTCTAGGAAAAAATTGATAAACCCAAATTCAAGTGGATATGAAACAATTAAAAAATGTAGACATAAAAGTATGGATGACCATGAGGGAATGAAACTTCATCATTAGTAATAAATGAGAGACTAAAAACTAAAACTTCCTCACATCTCGAACGAAAACATTGCAATTTTCTTTACTTTTGCATTACAGACGCTTACAAAATTACAAGTAGAAAATAATAATATACCAAAAGAAAATTTGAGAAGTGATAGAAAGTCACACAAAAGCGAATTATTTTCTAAGTAATTGAAAGAAAAATCCATGATGTTAAGTGTTAGAAATATAACTAGTGTTGAAAACATTGAAAATAACTAAATCCAATTTTGATTTTATTTTGTATGTTTCCATATTTTTTAATTTTATTTCAAAGGATTCCACACCACATATTATTGTCCTTGGGATACAAGTGACAAGGAGAATGTAGCACCACAAAAGAAGTTCAATGCAGCCGATAGAGGACATGGGTCTCAGAATAAGGAGTAGGTCAAAGCTGATGATAGGCAACCTTTGAGATGTTGGACTAGTGGTGAGGAACATCACAAGAGATATTGTCCATAACATAAAGATGGCATGCCTCAGATATACAGTGCTCAGGAAGCACATACAATTGGGGATGTTGGAAAAATTATTCCTCACATTTATACAATAGTGGATAGTAGGCAAGTTGAGCATCAAGCATCTATTATCGATATCTAAGGTAATATTTGGAATAAATTTATTTTTGTTTTGATTGATCTTCGATCTAACTATATTTATATCAGTCATGACCTCGTGGATAATTGTTGTTTGAGTAAAGAAGTGTGTGCAGAATATTAGTTGGTGTAGTTGGCTACAGAGACCAAGAGAAGAGTTCATCATTGGGTGAGATATTGTGCATTTGAGTTGAATGATATGCCTACATCAACACATCTAAATGTACTTACTTTGGCGTCATAAATTATGTTTTTTGTTATGGAATGGCTATTTATTCACAGGACTAAAGTGGATTGCTATGACAAGGCTATTGAATGCCTGGACGATGATGAAGAAAGAAACATTTTGTAGGGAAAGAGGAATCCTACATCCGTGAGAATGGTTCCAACTATGCAGTTAAAGTGTAGCTTCCAGAAAGGATGTATATTTTTTGCAATGCATATTTTTAGTGATATAGGTAACGATGTTGAGGATGATAAAGTCTTGAAGAAGTACCTATCTTTTCATCAGTTTTAGGGTGTGTTCCCAGCTAAGATTCCAGAGTTACTGTCTCATAGGGAAATGGACCTCTATATTGAGTTGTTGCCAAGAGAAACACCAACATCAAAAGCACCATATAGGTTGAGTACTCCCGAGTCAATAGAATTGAAGTTGTAGCTTAAGTAAATGCTCGATAAAGGATACATAAAGCCCAATGTATCACCTTGGGTGCATCACGTTTGTTTGTAAAGAAGAACTATTGTATTCTCGGGTTGTTCATTGATTATAGACAAAAAAACAAGGTAAATATTTGGAATAGGTATCCATTGTTGAGAATTTATTACTTGTTTAATCAGTTGAATGGAGAAATATTGTTCTCGAAGATTAATATGAGATCAGGATATCATCAGGTACACATCAAAGAAGACGACATTTACAAGATTGCATTTCGTACTAGGTATGGGAATTATAAGTATGTTGTAGTTCCTTTTGGTTTGACTAATGATTTAGCTACTTTCATGTGTTTGATGAATAGTTTGTTGTGTCCTTATCTGGAAAGGTTTGTGATAATGTTCATTAATGATATATTGATATATTCTAAGAATGAGGAAGAGCATACAAAACACTTGGTAGTAGCGTTGAGGTTGTTTAGAGAGCATCATTTGTATGTCAAGCTAAGCAAGTGTAGTTTCTTTAAGACATAAGTTCATTACTTGGGACCCAAAAAAGATTACAGCTATAATGGAGTGGCCTACTTCTAGGAATTTGGATGTGGTGAGATCATTCATGGGATTGGTAGGGTACTACATGTGGTTCATCATGAAATTATCATGGATTGGTTATCCTATTAAATATTTGTAGAGAAAAGGAAATAAGTTTGAATGGATAGAGGAGTGTGCATTCAACTTTGATCAGTTGAAGAATTTTTTTACAAATGTTCCATTCTTGAAGATTGCAAATCTAGATAAAGAGTTTGTGGTGTGCAAAAATATTTGCAATGAAGTACTTGGTGGAGTCCTGATGTAGCAAGGATAGGTAGTATGCTATGAGTCAAGGAAACTCAATGAACACGAGTTGAACTATGTGACTCATGATATCAAGTTAGCAACTATCATTCATGGCTTGAATATCTGGAGGAATTATCTTCTTGGTAGGAGATTTGTTTTGATGAGTGATCATAGTGGGCTAAGATACTTATTTGACCAACCTAATTTGAATTCCAAGTAATCTAGATGGTTTCTATCCTCAACGAGTTTTAATTAGAAATCAATTATATCAAGGGAAAGGAGAGCATGGTTGGAGATGCTCTTAGCGAGAGAATATAGGTGAATCATACATCAAATATGATTTCATATGGGATAGACTTGTGGGAGTGGTTCTTACATGCAGGGAAACATGATGACATGTACCAGCATCGTAGGTAAAGGATACAACAGTAGGGTACAAGCTATGATCGGGACATGTATTATCATCTCAAAGAAGATGGCTTGGTCAGATTCAGGAATATGATATATATGTTGGATGACAGTGAGTTGAAGAAACTTATCTTGAGGGAGTTTCATGTTAAACTGTCTTTTGGTAACTCGAGATATCAAAAAACATTGACAACTGTCAAGAAGTTCTACTATTAACCAAATCTCAAGAAAGAGGTGGCTGATTTTGTTTCTAGGTGCCTTGATTTTCAATAGGTAAAGGCTAAAAGTAAGCACCAAATTGGTTTATTGTAGCCAATTCAAATTCAATAATGGAAATGGGAGGTCATTTCCATGGACTTCATTACTATTTTTCCGAGGACATAGAGACAACATGACTCCATTATGGTTATGGTAGACAGATTGGCTGAGGTAGCTCACTTAATTGTAGTAAAGTCTACTAATTTAGCTAGAGACATAGCTCATATATTCATTAAGGATATAGTAAGGTTGGATGGTCTTCCCAAGAAAATTGTATTTGACAGAGATGCCAAGTTCACTTCTAGGATTTGGAAGGAGTTTTATACAGGCTTGTAGAAAATGTTAGCCTACAGTAAAACTCATCATCCATAGATAGATAGACAAATAGAGAGGATTAACAAGATTCTTGAGGACATGTCGAGGATGTTTGTCATGCATCAATAGAGGAGGTGAGAGGAGTATCTTCCACTGGTAGAATTTTCATACAATGACAAGTATCGGGAGTCCTTGATGATGAGTTGATTTGAGGATCTCTATGATTAGAGTTGTAATACTCCCATCTGGTCAAGTGATCTAGTAAGCAAAGAATTAATCAAACCAGACATGTTGGCAGAGATGAAACATGAAATGATGGCTATCAAGATGAATCTAAAGGAAGCATAGGATAGGCAGAAGACTTGTTCATATTAGCACAAATATTTCAGGAGTTTTAGGTTTGGGAGCATGTGTACTTGTGCATCAAGCCCAAGAAGATCTCTTTGAGGATTGGATCATGTGCTAAGTTGGCACCTCAATATTGCAGGCATTTTGAGATCCTTGAGAGGATTGGATTAGTGGCCTACGGACTTGCATTGTTACCAATGGTGAAATTCCATGATGTTTTCCATGTTTCATTACTTAAAATATATGTGAAGGATGTTGATCAAGTGATTGATTGGTTCGTATCTTAGGTCGAACCAGAAGGAGAATTCCATCCAGAATCTCAGTGCATGTTATCGCGAAAGATGCTCATGTTCTAGAATTAAGAAATTGTGCAAGTTAAAGTTGAGTGGAAGCACTTTGGACCTGATCAAGCTATATGGGAGATGGTTGATCAGATGTTGGCTATGTCTTCTTCTTTATTTTTTGATCGAGAAGATGCATTGTGATGTATGTGTTTGATGTTGTGTTTTTATTTTATTTATATATGCATATGTATGTTGTAAATACCTCATCGAGTTGTGTTATAAAGCTCAAATACGTGGTATGGTATTCATGGTATGTTTGTTATGACTTCAACAGATGGATATGGTGTAAATGTTGCATCAAGTTATGTTGTAAATCTCCATGGGAAACATGTTTTTTCCGGTATATTAGAGTCATTGAACATCAAGGATAGTGTTACCCCAAGGGGGAGGGGTTTGTAATAGCCCTTGGTTGATTTTACATGTAACTAAAATAAGACTAGAGTCATGGGATACATATTCCAAGATGAATGTCAAGTAAAAACATAGTGATGGGCATCACTTGTGTTTAGTTAAAGGCTATGGAAATTGGAAAAGACATTGGCAAAGGAAAAAGGGCATTAATTGCCATCTATTTATGAAAAGAAAGGAAAATAGGAGAAAAGGGAGATGAACGGTCACATATTTGGATGAGGAGAAAATTGAAGAGAAAATAGAGGAAAATGAAGAAAATAGAGGCATCATTAATAAAATTGCATCACAAAGGATTAGTTGATGGCTTTTGTCAATTTTAGTTGTGGCTCTCTCATTTCATTCACTCTCTCTCATACACTCTAGCACACTTAGAGAATTTTTGGAGAATTCTTGCAGCACAATCGTATTCACTTGGATTATAGAAATAAGGAAAAGGAATAAAGGAAGCACAAGGAGACATTGAGATCAAAAACTACAGTTGGATTACTTGCAGGTAACAGGCTGCATGTATGATCTCCTTGTTGATTTTTGGATGCATGATCTATGCATGTGATTATCTAATTATGTGTTGTCATTGGCATGGAGGATTTCCTAGATTCATAGTGATTTTGAGCATTGCCTTTCCATTTCCTAGATAGCCATGGCATTGGGATTTTTTCCACTTGCTTGTTTTTTTATTGGCTCTTAAATCTTTCCTATGGCTATGGGTTGGAACGAACTCTTTGGATCCCAAGAATAAGTTGGGTTGAGTTACTAGTCTTGGAAACTAGGTTGGGACAAACGCTCTAGAGCCTTTGGTGGGTTGAGTTACTGGTCCCTAGAGCTACCACTAATACAAAATGGCTAACTAGTTACTAGAAAAATGACTAAAATTTGCATATAAATGACTATTTTTCGATCGGTGACCAATACTAGCTAATTTATAGTATCTTATAACGTGACCAGCATTTAGTCATTTTTAGCTTAGTCATTAATTGGTTGTCTCAATTTTATTATCTAGTAGTATATTTAGTCATAAATTTTCACAATTAATGACCAAATATACAACAAAATATATTACTAAATGATCACCTGAGAAATCCAATTAATGACTAAAGAAATATGACCAAAATATTGGTCATGTTGTAAGATACTGTAAATTAGCTACTAATAGTCACATATATGAAAATTGTAGTTATCGTTTGAAACCAATTAATGACCAAAGAAATATGACTAAATTTTGGTTGTGTTATAAGATATTGTAAATTAGCTACTAATAGTTGAATATATGCAAAATTTAATCGTCATTTGTAATAAAAAAAAAATTATCATTTGTAGTAGCCATTTATCGTTTTTTGGTAGTTTCATATTCATTATATAAATGACTACTTTAGTAGTTTATAGTCATTTCATTTACTTTCATTAACAACCATTACAAGCAACTAATTTAGTCGTATATTCTTTTTATTTTTGATCATCATTAATCAACAGAAACTACTAATTTAATAGTATTTTTTGATTGATTTTATGTGTTCATTATTAATCAACATAAATTAGTTAGTATGATTTTTCGACCAAATTTAAAAAAAATGTCATACAATATACATGTTCATCTTATATGAAAACGCAAAGTTATAGTGGTTAATTATAATACTAAATAATATCAAGTGAAACTATAAATAATTTCAACCATGAAAATTATATTATATAAAATGTCAAATATTACAATATGTATTTCCAACTTAATATTGGTTGGAATAATATTTACACATGAAATATGGTTTCATCACTTTAAAACATTATCATTGTGTTGTCAATGCATTGCAGGTGAATTAATCAACTATGAGGACTTGAACACGAGTCTTTATGTGTGTCTTATGTGGGATATTGTTTCTACAAGTACCACTAGACCAGTTCTCTTCTCTCTCTCTTTAATTTGAATTTTTTCATTCAGTGTTATTGTTCTCCTCTTTCTTCAATTCTTGCTTCTTACTGTCAATATTGAGTTCATTTTCTGAAAAATAAAGAAGATACAATGCAGAGTATAATAAATGAAAGATGATGAACACTAAAATATAAAATAAATCAGACTACAAATGATCTATATGATATATACCTTAACAACATCAATATTTTCAATGCCATTCTTTCTAATAAAAGTAGGAAACTCGAACAAGTTTTCTTCAATTGGGAAATAGCGGCCATTATGTGGCCAGATGACCTATATAAACAAAGCAAATAAAATATCACCATATAAAATGGCACCTTAGTAAAATTAGTATTCAACCTTCAAGGAATTCTAGACATAATCATGCCAACTAAGTTACATGCTAAAAAGCTCAAGTTGTAGATTACTTAATATAGTGTGAGAGTGTAAACAAAATTCCTAGAAAAATCTAAAGCTAAGTCTAGAATAAAATGAAATGAAGTAAAAAGGATATAATAATAGGATAGCCTTTTATACATGTGTATAACTGGATAATGTAAAAGGCTAAGTGAATAAGTCCAAGGCTAGAGGTCGATGATGTCAAGAATGCCCAAGTCTAATGAGCATTTCTTCAGATAAGAACTACTATTTGGGTCCATTATCGCATATGAATAAGCCAACTTGTTTATATCAAATTATTAATTTTTTTCTTATATTTATGGATCACTGCAATATAAGTGGATAAATTGCAAAGAAAATTCCCTTCCCATTGTGTTCTTGAACTATGGTACAATATATTAGTTTTGATTTGGAGCAAATTTCCAACGTCGGAAATATGTAGCAATCACCACAAGTAATTCCCCAAATAGGTTATTTTGGAATGTAACTTTCAGATTCTAGTTTCTATATGATTCTTGAATGGAGAATCCAAACTGAATTCCAACACCAAACTTCCAATTTCAGGGAACACCTGTGGTCATCCTCAATCACTCAAACTCAAAACATCAGTGATCATTATGATGAAAAGATAAAATAAGAGTAGTTTTGATATGTTTTGTAGATGTACATGTAAAACACCAATAATTTTCCCATATTTACCATTCTTGTAATTTCCAGGATTTAACACATCAATTGATCTTTTATAGAAAATACGTGATTCAATACAAACAAGAATCTAAAATATTACAAAAATACCACCAATGTTTGATCCTCAGTTAGTTCAAACTAGCTAGCAAAAAATGTTCAGGAAAGAGCAACAAGCAGAAATAATAAATCCATCAATTAATAATCAATCAAAAAAGGATATGATTTTTACAGAAGATTCATAAACAACTATAAATTATATTGACAACCCATCGCAACTAGTGGTCTTATTTAGAGAGCAATACTACTTGGAGAACTCCACTTCCAAATTCTTTTCTCTATCCATGAAGCTTTCTTCTATCCCAAAACGAAATTTGCATTCAATATTTTAGGTTTCTAAAGCTTCCCAAAGGCCTTGCCAAATGATGCTGTGAATTTGATTGATTTTCATAAAATGCTTCATGTACTGAAAAAATATAGTTTGACCATGTGATAAATAATTTAAGCAATTAAAAAATTGTGTACAATATTTCTTAGAAGACTTCATGTTAAAAGAAAAAAATTGCATATTTCGGATAGAAAAAAAATCTTAATAGAGACGGTCAATATTACAAAACAATAGAGTGGATATAAAACTGCAGGTAGAACTAAGAAAATCCTAATTGTAATACAATTGATTGATTATTCTAAGTGAAGCCAACTAGATACATACAGGTTTTCATTTTCAACTTTCTTTCCCATATATTTATTGGATGTGGAAGCTAACTTGCATGAATCTCACGAGGTTGTTTTAGCAATATTATATGTTGAATTATCATATTCTACACTTTCTTTTCCATGAACAATCGTAGCAGGTATTGGAGGAATTATTGCTACATTAGTTGAGTTGTCAACTTTCATTTTCTCGATTTTTGTTTTCATGCATGTGCATTATTTGAGTTTTCCTTAGTGGAGTTTTATATAGGAAAATAATAGGTTTGGAAATAAAACATTCATCATGCAAAACAATGACTAATTATATGATGTCAACCCACATTTCTTTACTGTTGGAGGAAGTTAGTCAACTACACTAAACTGACATCATTAAAGTTATCAAAAAACAACAACAATGTAAACTTTGAAATGGGAACCCATACTGTTACCCGTTTTGTAGAGGTAGAAAAAAAGTGACCCGATTTTGAAAACGGGTTATGCAGAACACACGTGTTTTTTAAAGCTTAGTTTTTGGCACTATATTTTTTTTTATGTACATTGTGTTTTATAATGGTAGTGTTTTTTATGCTGATTTAAAAACGTGGTAATTCTGCACCAGACTCTTTTTTTTAAGTTTTTTTATTTTTTATTTTTATTTTCTAATGTATGAAATGTAAATAATTATTTTGTAAACTTAATAATTTTTGAAGTGGTCTTTTTC
>APFE030248567.1:44412-56505 GCA_000404065.3 Pinus taeda
GAGGTAGGGGGCCGAGTAGGG
This sequence comes from Pinus taeda, assembly GCA_000404065.3. Taxonomy (NCBI): domain Eukaryota; kingdom Viridiplantae; phylum Streptophyta; class Pinopsida; order Pinales; family Pinaceae; genus Pinus; species Pinus taeda. The sequence continues at coordinate 44,434 of APFE030248567.1, forward strand.
GTGAGGGGTTCGTGTGGGGTAGAGCGGTTGGGCAGAATGGGGGTTGAGGATTGAGGGGGAAAGGGGTTGTTGAGTTTGGGGAGGGGCCTGGAAGGGTGTGCGAAGGGAGTGGGTGGCCGACCGATTGCAAGATGGGGTTGCCCTGGGCCCACCATGCTAATGTCGAAAATATTTGTAAATTTGGTTGACAAAAAATTATAAGTTTATAAAACAAAAAATCTAGTGCCCGGTCGATTGCAGAATGGGGTTACCCTGGGCCCACCATGCTCATGGGAGAAATATTTCTTAATTTGGTTGACAAAAAATTTTAAGTTTAGAAAAAAAATCTACTTCATTAAACTAATTTAATATGAGAAATTTCAAGGAAAAAAATTTAACTGACCTTTCAATTGCGGAAATTATTCATTCAATATGTTGTTGATCCCAATGTAGCTGCTCCACAAATTCGTTCAAAGTCTTTTAACGAATCTCAACAAACTTTGATGTAACGTGAGTAATAGTGATAATGGAATATATAGGTGAAACTAAGAAGATTTTTTATTGTACGGTGAATGTGGGATTAATTGGTTTTAATAAATTTTAACATGTTAATATTTTTTATGGCGATGAATGAAAATATGACAAAGCGAACAGTTTGGAATTGTTTTATAGCAGGGTGAATATGGGATTAACTTGCTTCTGAATGTATTATAAAAATTTAAAAAAACATTCAATTGTTTAGTAAAAATTATATACTTTGACTATTAAAATAATTTAGGTAGAAGTTGTAGTTTACAATTTTAACTTTAATGATTTATTTCATGAAAAAATTTAAGTTTATATTTTTCATTAAATTGTATAATAAAATAATAAAGTGAAATATATCTCACAAACTTTTAGGAGGGAAATATTTTTGCGAAATTTTTTGGTTGGAAAATTTTTGGAGGGAAATATTTTCGCGAAATTTTTTGGGAGGGAAATTTTTGGAGGGAAAATTTCATTATCTAAGCTATATAATATCTTTTAGAGACTCTCCATTTGTATCATTCAACATCTTCTATTTGAAAGGGATGGATTGTCCTGATAGTGAAGTTTTGATTTATACAGCATCAACATCTTCATCGCGTAACAACTCTATTCATATGGATGAATATAGTGGGAATTCTTCCACCATGAATAGAAAGTCAATTCTTCTACTTAGTCCTGATCCTAAGGACTATGAGAGTAGCACTGATGAAAGAGGGGATGGAGAATTTCAAATAAATAAAGAGTCACAGATTCCACTTAGTCCAAATTCGAAGGACTATGAAAGCAGTAGTGATGATGAGCTTGATGACAAATTTCAAAAGGATGGAGTCTCACGGTGTCCACTTAGTCCTAATTCTATGGACTATGAAAGCAGCAGTGATGAAGAGCAAGATGGTGAAGTTCAAAAGAATGGAGTGTTATGGTGTCCACTCAGTCCTAATTCTAAGGACTATGAGAGTAGTAGTGATGAAGAGTGTGATAACGAATTTGAAAAGAATGGAGTGTCAAATTGTCCACTTAGTCCTAATTCTAAGGACTATGAGAGCAGCAACGATGAAGTGCATGATGATGAATTTCAAAAGTATGGAGTGTCACGGTGTCCAGTTAGTTCTAATTCTAAGGACTATGAGAGCAGCTTTGATGAAGAGCGAGATGATGAATTTCAAAAATATGGAATGCCACGGTGTCCAGTTAGTCCTAATTCTAAGGACTATGACAGTAGCTTTGATGAAGAGCGGGATGATGAATTTCAAAAGTATGGAATTCCATGATGTCCAGTTAGTCCTAATTCTAAGGACTATGAAAGTAGCTTTGATGAAGAGCGGGATGATTAATTTCAAAAGTATGGAGTGCGACGGTGTCCAGTTAGTCCTAATTCTAAGGACTATGATAGCAGCAACGATGAAGAGCGGGATGATGAAATTCAAATTAATGGAGTGTCACGATGTCCACTTAGTCCTAATTCTAAGGACTATGAGAGCAACAATGATGAAGAGCACGATGATGAATTTCAAAAGAATGGAGTGTCACAATGTTCTCTTAGTCCTGATTCTAAGGACTATAAGAGCAACAGTGATGATGATGCACTTAGTCCTAATTCTAATAAGTAGAAAGGTAGCAGTGATGAAGGACAAGACGATACACTTAGTCCTAATTCTATGGACCGTGAGAGCAGCACTGAAAATGCACATGAGGAAGAATATCCAATAAACATCGAATCAAAATTTCCATTGAGTCTGAATTCTATGGACTATGATAGTATCACTGAAGAAGGGGAAGATGAAGAATATCCTCCAAGTCAGTATGTGAAAAGCACAATTGATCATAGTGTGGATAACATTCCTCTTAATTATGATAAAAATCCTTGTACAAATGATGATCTAATGATGGAGATGTTGCCAAGAAATATTGTATCGAGGAGTAGGAGCAGACCTTTTCGTATCAATGCAAGATGTTCTAGTTATACAAGGGGTAGAGCAGAACATTTGAAGAGAAGAAGTTCTATCAGCACACTCATTTCAAGTGAATGTTCCCAAAAAGATTACTTGAAACATATGGATTTCAAATTTGCATTAGAGAGCAGGAAGAGATATTTGTCAATGAATAAAAGCATGCAAAATTGATATTTAGTTGGGTGCATGCAATCTACATTGTCAGGTTATGATTATCATATTAAGACTTTATTTATCTATAGAAAAGCTTTCAAAATGTTTCATTCGATTGGGAATTTTCATCTCTCGAGAATTCAAGAAAATTTGGAAAAGGATCCCACATTTTATTCTGAAATACGTCATAAAAGACAGTTTGGGCCATTATCGAACACTCAATGTCATGGATGAAAGATTTCTTTTCAAAGCATGGAGATATTCTAGATAATTTTTCGAGACGCGAAATCTACAACTTATACAAAGAATATGTAGAAGGTGCTGAGGGACATGGCCGGTTTATTACATATCAATATTTTGTGAAGATATGGAAGAAATTATTCAACAATGTCCGTATTCCTAAGAAGACAAGGATGGGGATTTGCAATACATATGCTTCTCTTAAATAAAAAAGGGACAAATGTGAAGGGTCAGAAAGAGGTAGGCATCCATAACTTTAACTTTTAAGATTGTATATTCATCAAGTATGAAAACATATTTCTTAATGGCTTTCTTTTATGTTGTGTAGATTCAATTTTCAAATAACTTCAGGAGCATCGCGAACAACAAACAAATGAATGGAAAAAGTTGTACAAGCATCAAAATAAGTGTTATGAGAATCTGAATAAATATTTGGGTTTGATAATTGATGGTATGGACCAAAAGAAAACACTTTTACCACATTTTGTTCGCACACCCAAAAATTTACAGGAGGAAAATTTTATTCAGTATCTCTTGGTCGGTTGTATGGTCTTCAATGGGAAAATGTTGCCAAAGGTGTACTTCACAGCTCCAAATCTTCATAATGATGCAAATCTGACCATACCAATAACTCATGATGTGCTTTCTCATTGGTCTGGTAATCTTCCTAAAGTTTTGTATCTACAATTGAACAACACTTGCCATGAAAACAAAAATCAGGTTTTTTTTGGATATCTAAACATGCTTTTTGAATTGAGAATTTTTCAGAAGATAAAGGTTGGTTTCCTTCTTGTTGGGCACACTCATGACCATATTGATCAGATGTTCAATTGTTTTTCTGTCACATTGAGGAGGAAGGAAGCTGGGAGCTTGCCATCATTAATTGAATGTATTAAGAAATCATACATGCCAAAGCCTACTTTTGATGTGTTGGAAGAAACTGTTGACATGCGAAGGTTTATTATGGGATCATATGGTGAAGGGAAATGCATTGAACAACTTAATGACATTAGCTTCCAACATCAATTTCGTATCAAAAAAATTGATGTGAAAACACTAATATGGGGCAAGAAGTATTCAACTACTACAGAATGGGCACCATCATCATGTTTGCAATTTTTGAAGTTCATTCCAGATCATCCAATATTTGCATCCAAAATATTGTTATTACAATCAGTTGGTGAAGTTCATAATGCACGCAAACAAAATAGAGATATAAATTATTTTGATTGCCTAGAAGAAATTAAAAAATGTATTAGATATACATATGAGTACTTTGACATTGCTGATTCAGTTTGGCAGGAGTCATTTTTGAGTGATATCATTTCAACAAGAACAAATGCCGATATACCTTTGAAAAATCCATTTATTTGGCCACAAAATGCGTCCAATGCACATGAAAAAATAAACATTGTTGAATAGAAACAATCTCAAGGTATCATTAATTCTTCACAGGCAGAGGAAAGAGAGATGTATATTGGTTACACAAGATCTCGTGCACAACATGAAGCCATGGAAGACCTTTACAGGGGTTCAGTATAGGATATTAAGGAGGGTTGCATGATCGTAGTGCTAATAGATGGAGATCTCAATGGCTATCCATTTTGGGTTGCTAAAGTTATAAAGGTATTTACAGAAAATGAGGATGTTACAAGTGTTGAAGTACATTGGTATGGCACAAATACACACCCATTCAATGGTGTGTATAAGCCAAAGATGGTAGTGGACAAAAAAAATGGCGGAAAGAGAAAAAGAAAGGGTACGAATATAAATTGTCGCCACACAGACATATTGAAATTGGAGGATGTTGACATACTTGTTTATGACTTCAATTTAACAAAGATGGGAGCTCTTCGCTTCAAGATGATAAATATTTTGAAAAGGTGTTACCAGAAGGAACAGTATTGAGATGGGAGTCTGCTAAAACTAGTCGTAGATCTAGAAGAATTTTGAAACCTGAAATGATGGGCATGCATGTGGACTCATATGGGGCACTAGTTGATGAAAGAGAAGAATATGGAAAATCTTCATCAACGTCTAGTGACTCATCTGAAGATGTCAATTCTGATGGCGTGCAAGAAAATATGAGTGATTTTGAATAATTGTTTAAGACAGTTTATCTAACTGATGTATGCATCATCTCTTGAAATAAAATTTTTGATCTCCATATGGTGTCAAATGAGAAGTTATGAGTCATTTTTATGTTGTTAGATCATTTTACTAGCATTTTTTTAAAATTTTGAAGATTGACCCTAAAAAAAAATCATTGTTCTAGTATAATCACTTTTTTGTTTTCAAGCTATATTTTGCACGAAAATTTTGTTTTCACTGCCATTTTTAAAACATGTTCAAAATTGTCCCTAAAAAAAAAACCATCATTCCAGTATACACACTTTTCATTTTTAGCATTGTTTTTGATGTTCTTTTGGCATTTTTTGGCCAGAGTTCCCGTTTTGAGTTTATAGTTCCCATTTCAAAGTTTACGTTGTTCAACCTGGTGGACATTTTAAGTTCTGCTACATGAACTTGTTCCTTTGGGTGGATAAATTTCTCTCTCTGTGTGGCAAGGGCTATTAACTTTTCTGATAGTGATGACTTATACTTACCATTAAATTTTACCATTTCCAACTAATTTTTAGCATCTTGATGTCAGATAATCCTTTTTTTTGCATCTCAATTGTGTATGACCTCATTGCCCCTAACATATATGACCTACGCATGAGGATACCAGTACAAATATATAACACATACCCACAAATATGAAGGGAATTAATGATTATATATTTCTATGGATCAATGTTGTAGCTTGTAGGATTCGTTGGTTGTTTCCTAGAGATCTTTAGGAAGGCCCTAAGAGAATGTGGCTAGGACTAGTCAATGGTCCAAAATTGGACCCACTAATTTAATTTTTTGTATTTACAAGTAGCAATGATTAATGTTATTAACCCTTATTTTTAATATGTGACAAGGTGTGAATTTGGATTAGTAATTCTCCTTAGTCTAGATACTTATTGGTGATATTTTCCAACATTAAGTGCATTCCCTCTATTCATTATATTTCCATTTTTCTTCTTTTATTCCATTGTGTATGCTCCCATCCACAACTAGAATACATAACTAAAATATTTCCATGAATTAATTCTCCTATAAATCTGTATGCTCTAGGTCCAAGGTGATTAATATGCTATTGTTTGCCAGAAATATGAATAGTATATAAGCACACATATGGTCATAATCTAGCAAGCCTACCAAAACATGAAATAAGAAAAATGTCAAACATTCTTGAGAGAGATGGAGATGAATATATCAAAAAGTGATATTTATTTGTATCATAATTCAAATCACCCTATATAGATCTATCTTAACCCTAGATATGTGAAGCAAAAAGGCATACAATATCCTTTGAAGTGTGAACCTTTCCTTATGTTTTTGCACTCTAAAAAATGTTTTCACCTTGAATCTCAACACATGATAGATACATAGTTAATACAAATCTTCATTGGTTTATATTTTATTGATAATACATCAACTTTATATATTTATGTTTTTTTGGCATACTAGAGATGTATATTATAGAATGCACCTCTCAATGCAATGCCAAATGTCAATATATTTAGTTGAAAATCTAAAAAGAGAGGATATTCTCTAATGGTTTCTTTACAAGGCTAATATCATAGAAATTAGAGAAATAAAGAGTAGAAAAGAAACTAAAGACAGATAAATTAATTAATAATTTTTTTAGTAGGAGAAGTTGTTGATATCTTAAGCAACATTTTCTCTATCCCAACCATAAGACAAATAGATGACTCAAATGGATTTTAGAGACAATAGTCCTAAAATAGTTTAGGAAAGATTCAAGAAAACTAAAGGTGAGAAAGAAAAAGAGTTAAATTTATGTCAAAACACAACATAAAGAATATAAAGTGGCCTTAATTAGCCAATCACATGTGCATCCCCTTTTCTTCATAGACTATAACCAATGTAGTATCCCATCCATGAATTCACATTACCAAAAACATGTCATACATTTGAGTGGGCACCTTTACACCTCTGGTCTACAATGTCTTTCCTACCACTACATGCACCAAATTTCTCTGATAGAGTCATTCATAAACCCTCTTTGCTTGGCAATGAAGTATTAGTTCACTCTTCAGGTCAACAGGAAATTAATTTGTCCACCAGGATTCCATTTCCATTGTGCTTTGCCCCACCCAAATAGCACAAATTTGAAAGGGATGGCATTGGGTAAAAGTCCTAGGTGCAAGCTCTTGGTAGAATTAGCTAAAATAACTTCTCATGCTTCCCCCATAGATCTAGTAAAATTCGATCAATTTTTGTAAAATAGTACATCACTAACATAAAAATTCAATCTTAGGGGCTATTTTTCCATGTTGATTAGTGGTAGACAATATTGTTTTATCTCCAAGTAAAAAATGAAATAATCAGTTACAATGCATAAACATCACAATTCAAATGTGACATATCTCCTACCATATATAAACATTTACATGAAATAGGGCAATCACCTATTTGATTGTAGACAATTAATATGCACCTAGCACTACAAGATTTGATGAGCATACATGTATGGATATAGACCATGAGATGTTCAAAACCACGACATCCAATTGTGTTATCCCAATTTATACCCTCTTAAATGATGCAATTTTGTGTTTATTAATTGCTATTAATTGTATCAACATATCCATCAAGAATGTCCAATGTTAATCACTATTATATTAAGCTAAATATAAGAATGAAACCTTCACTAATATAAACTTCAACATAGCATTTTACAATCTATCATCAAATATACATTACAAGGAAATAATGTCATTAATACATATCAAAACCTTCGTGGAAATGTATGTCACTTAATTTTTTATTTTAAGTTAGCTTGCAATTAAAATGACATTGCAAAGACAATAGGGAAACACAAAACACACAAGTACCTCTAAGCAATGTTAGTTCCTAAATTAGAGATAATATGTTACAATTATAGAAAAAATTAAAATATCTGCCTTAAGTTGATGAGAGGACCAAGGCATATCTCTCATGTAGTTTATTGTAGGCACATATATGTCATGAAGGTCTTCCTATGATAAATACTATTGTGCTACGCTAAATATAAGAACACCATCTTCACTAATGTGCATTTTTAATAGATCAATTTGCAATGTATTATTCAATATGCATTACAAGGAGAAAGTGGCACTCATGCTAAACAAAATCCTTAAAAATGGATACACCATAGTAATTTTAATGTAAAAAACTTGTTGTGAATAGGACATCACATAGCCAAAAAAACCCTCAAAATTGAATATGCTACTTTACTATTAATTAATTTTCTTATAGACATCACAAATACAAGAAGGAACCACAAAGTGGTAGGACCCCTGAGAAATGTTAGTGCCTAAAAAAAGAAATACACATTTCAATTTCCGTAGTAATTATTAAAAGATTAAAATTCATACCTGACAAAGCTAATGTGAACATCAAGACTACGATGAGATGCATAATAATCTAGGCAAATGAAAATCCCATAAGTGACCAATAGCCATGTGGGATTGGTTGTATTACAGTCAAATCACATCTTTCATGAATAAAAATCACATCAGGTTAGATGATATCTACAGGAAATCATAAATACCTATATAGATCTCATCTCAAATTACCCAAACCACATTAAATTTTGTTGTGAACGATAAAAAACAATGCACCCACAATGAAAATTTTTTTTCTCCGGCGAAAATACATTCTTCCCACCAAAGAAATAAATTAGCCATAAATAATTTGAAGATAAAAAGCATGACGAAATATGAATAGAACATTGTTTTTGGGTTTGACCTAGAGATTTATGAATTCAATATCCTCTCCATAAAACCATTGGTAGCCATTGGTGAATGATGAAGGTAATGTAAATCAATTCCCAGAGTGCTCAAAGTGAAAATATTGGAGTACTATGTCTTCGAGCAAAGAAATTCCTTCTTCATACTAGCCCTCCTCAAGTATTTCTCGACTCTTCTATAACCATTTATATATTTTTGGTAGCTGAAAATGTAATGTGGTTTTTCAAATTATGAATAATATACCCTTCTTATGGTTCTTTTAGAATACTTTGTAAATCCATGTTATAGTTATGGATTTTCAAGAATTTAGGTTGTTGAAATGTGGCAACAAGAATATTCCAATTTAATTTGTCCTTGAATTAAATTATGAACTAAAATCAAATTTAGTCTTAACAACTACTTGGAAATAATTAATTAAGCTATTTTGATTTAATTAGTTGGAGAAATTCAGGTTAGAAGTCTTTCTGAAGTCATGCAAGAGTTATCCCTTAAATTAAGGAGATAAGATTGAGTTATATTTGAGTTGTAATTAGTTAACTCAATTTATTGAGTTAAGTCCAGTTAAATTAGTTCCAAACTATTTGAGGAACTAATAGAGAGTTAACAGTTAGTTGATGCATGCATGCACTCAACTAGTGCTACTCCAATTAACTGGAGATTCCCTCATCAAAAAAACATGCATGACTATAATGAGAAAGACCCAGTTGAGATTAATGTCAAGGATAGTGTACTATCAGTTGCAAGTGTTATCTTATAAACAAAACTCATACATGCAGTCAAGGAACCATTCCTTGAGGATTGCGTAGTTTTGACAGTGTGTGAGATCAGGTGATCATCCACTTGGTAGATGAGTTTTCCACTTGGTAAAGGAGAATCATCCCAGAGGAACAATGCAAGGAAGGGCAAAGAGGAAGGCTTGTGAGAAGCAAAGATTTCCTATAAGCATTTGTGAGGATTGTACTGAGAGCTGGCTAGTTGTGAGAGCTAAGGCTTTGTATAGTTCCCATATATTTCCACCTTGTATGATAATACATATAGTGGGGTTTTTAGCTGAGGCTTTCCCCAAAGTATTTTTATGTGTATTTTGCATTGATTCTTCTTCTTCTGGTCATATTGTTCAGCTGGATCTTTAAGCTTACGCAAATTGATAGTAGAAGTAGGTTATAGTATTCTGCTTTGATTTATATTGCATTATCGAGTTAACTTACATTTAGATTTTCTACATGGTATCAGAGCTGGATTTGTAGAAATTTTCTACATCATATCAGAGCTGTGAATAGTATACTGAGAATAGAATTTGAAGTTTGAAGTTCAAGGTTGCAGGTGCAAATTGAATTCACATCATACTTCAAGGTTGGCCAATGGCTTTCTATGGCTTGAGACTCGAGTATGCCTTGGAAGGTAGCTTGAATTACATAACATGGAAAGATAGAATGGAGGTTGTATTAGAAGGCATTGGCTTGAAGGAATTCATTGATCAAGAAATCCAAAAGCCAGCTTCAACTAATGCATAAGAGTTGGCTGAGTGGAAGAAGTGTGTGGTGATGGCAAGACAGATCATCCTTGAGGGAGTTCAAGACCTTATTGACTCAAGTCTCCATGGAAAGGATACTCCATTTTCAATGTCGAAGAAATTGAAGGACCTCTACCAGAACAATAGTGACTAGAGGAAATTGGCACTCAAGGATAATCTTCGAAGAATAAAGATGAGAAGGGAGATACTATTTCCACATATCTGAACAAGCTCACCACCTGCAGAGATGAGCTTAGTGGTGTGGGAATAACTACTGCCGATGATGATATGGTGAGCCTCACTCTCCTTGGCCTTCCAAAGAGTTGGAATAGCTACTAGGACTTTGTGAATGGAAGGGAGAAACTGCTGGATTAGGAACGATTGTGGTTGGATCTCATGTAGGAGGAGATCACGAGGAGCACATGAGATAGTTCTTCGTCCAAGAATGATTATGAAGAAAATTTGGCCTTAGCAAGTAAGGCAAGGAAAGAGAAAGGGAAGGCTTCCCATTCCAAATCGAATTCTTCTCATGGAGGGAAGAAGGGTGACATGTCTAAAGTGATATGCTTTAATTATCATGAGATGGGACATTATGTGACTAATAGCCCATCGAGGAAGTCCAAGGAGGGATCCTCAGAAGGTGAGTAAGGGATCCTCGGAAGGTGAGTCATTAGCCTCTCAGTTCGAAATGGAAATTACTCTCATTGCATGCATAGTGTCATCGATGATGGGTTGTGTTTGGTATCTTGATAGTGGAGCCTCATTCCACATGACTGGTGATAAAAGTTATTTAGTGCCTTGGAGGGGAAGGACCTCAATATGGGCATAGAGATGGGTGACGATGGAAGGTATAGTGTTTCATGAATGGGCACGGTTTCTTTTCAGAGGGAGCATGGAGCTCCTATCACCTTGACAGATGTAAAGTATGTGCCTAGACTGAAGAAGAACTTGGTATCGGTCATGATGTTGGAGGACAAAAGCTATGATGTTGTCTTCAGTAAAGGAAAGGTGTTCCTAAGACCATGGGTTTGACCAAGATGTTATACGGGAATAGTGTCCACAGGGATGCTGCTATTCCCACTAAGATGGGTGGCTATCTTAGAAACAAACAATCAAAGTCTACTATTGATTCCTTTTATGAAAACAGATGAGACGAGAACTAAGAGGACCAACCTGAGTTTTGCGCTCGATTTCCTCTCCTTCTTGATAGAGTTTTGTCAGTCACTCTTTGTCTGCTTAGCTTCGAAAGGACCTGTAGAATCACAACAACATGCTACTATGCAAGAAACAAGGATCTAAGTTCATAAATAATACAGGATCAGATGTGCATTAACCATATACAAGCATATATAAACAAATACACAATAATATGGAAGGAAACAAGAATAGCTTTATTTAGATAAAAAATAGCAAGAGGATTACAACCATGAACAGCTTCGACCCAGCATCATCCTCTAGCTAAGAAGACCTTCTTCACCTCAAGCAAAGAAAAATCACCCAACATTGTGAATGTACACCAGAATACCAACAACACTTCTCTAATAAGTTACAAAATTCCAGCCTCTGGATCTCTGTGATGAGGGATCCATATATAGATGATTACAGAGAGGTGAGTCATCTTTGGGATCTTGATTAGTGTCCTCTCTCTGATAGTTCCTGCTTCCACTTGGAGAATGATGATCTCTTACTCATCCTTGGTCGAAAATGGAGTGGCAAGTGTCAGAGGGGAAGCTTCTGGAAGATTCCATGATCTTCCACCTCGGATTTTTGTCCCTGCCATTTGTCCATTCCCGACCATCGCACCCTATAGAGGAGAAAAATAGTATGCATCACACCATGTACATTGGGAAGGTGATAT
>APFE030248567.1:57256-67852 GCA_000404065.3 Pinus taeda
TGTGAAAAGGGACTTGGCATTGAACACCACGTAAAATCTCTCGGTCGAAGGCCATTGATGTAAACCTGTCGCCAAAAATGAGAAACTTGCCATTGAGGCATGCAAGCTTCAAAGTACTGAAAGGGTTGTTCCTAAGTCAACTTCTTGGATGATGAGCTGATGTCAACAAGAAGCGACCCCTCGTAGGAGGGCCTTAATGAATCCCACATCAATGACACAGAACGAAGAAAATGATTTTCGAGGTGAAAACAAATTGACGATATGGTGTTCAGGGTGGCGGTCATGAAGGAATGAAGCATGAATGTATTGCAGTGGGTGAGACTCAGGTGAATTGTCTAAATGACTTCTCTTGAACATATCGGTGACACTGACGATGGATTGGTAGCGTTAACCCCAGAGATGGATTGTGTGATGGACCAATGGTGAAGACCAGTGAACGGAACAACCCAACCCGACATGGATGCGGAAGGAAAGTGTCATTTTCAAGAGCGACTTGCTACCAATAAAGTTTTCTTCTTGTTTTCTTCCCATTTTCCCCAGTCATTGCTGACCAGTACCTCTTTATTTTTGTCAAGCTTGAGGAGGATAACATATGCTTGTTCTTTAATCCTCCCTTCGAGCGAACCTCTTGCTATATTTTAGCGAGCCTAGCAACAGTGAAACTCGTTCTCGTCGTGTTGGATGAGTTTGTTTCTATTTAGTTTTAACGAGTTTAACGACAGAGATAAATCGGTCTCTTTCAATTTTAAAGAGTCTGAAAGAAACAGAAAGAATACTCCGAAGATTATTTTTCGTTGTATAATCCCTTAAGTTTGAAAAAGCGTAAAATAATACAAAAGGGATGAATTTTTGATAGTTTTAACGAGCCGAACAAGACAAGCGCTCGATCTTTTTGTGTAATAATCCCTCAGGTCCAAAAAGATTAACATCTAGAGGAGGGATAGCACTTCCGATGCCTTTTAACGAGCCGGAGAGGCCAATCGATATTTTCATATTTTATGAGTCAGGTAAAAATAGCTTAAAGAAGACTTGTTTTTGAGGAACGAGTGATGGTTGCGGGTAGTAGCTGATTCCAGGTAAGATTTGGAATTTTCCAATCACGGCAGTGTTACAAGGATGGCTAGAAGAATCACTATTCGCAAATGTTCATCGAAGGGGTAAACAATCATAGGGGGGTGAATGATCGGCTAAAAATAGAGTGGAGGTGATGGAGAGAACATGACCAAGGCTCAAAAGCTGGCAATAAGGCATTCACAATGGTTATTTACCTGTTCATTTTTAATGAGCTTAAACGCGGGGAGAAACACTTTCTCATGACTTATGTGTATTTTTAACGAGCTTGAACTATGCGCTAAAACTGCTCGTGGAGAGTTTATTTTTTAATGAGCTTGAACTCTTTGACAACATTGCTCACCAGTCATATGATAAGAAATGTCTCATTCGAGATGCTATTTTGAAGTGGCTTACATCTCTAAAGCTTTTCCACATATCCTTTCTTTATGCAAGTTAGGAAACGACTAGCCTTATGGGTTTAAAGGGTTAGAGGTCCTAAAAATTTAAAAAATAAATAGCCTCTCTTCACTTGCATGCGGAAAGGTTTGCATGCCCCCAGGTATAGCGAAAAATTTCCAGGTTACCAAGAAAGTTTCATTCGCGTAGCAAATAAAATTCTTTCTCGGCGATGTCTGTCGAAATAGAAAAAGGGGAGCAGAGTCACTCGTCATAACTTTAACGAAGGTATCTTATTCCAGTATGTTCCCATTTTCCTGTGAGGAGAGGTTCGCCAGACTAGTCATATATCCTTTGCGGAAATCAACCCTATACCCAAGGTTTTCTTGCTGAAACAGACCAGGGTGCATGCCCCCTGGGTTTCAGTCACATCTTTCCAAATCACTCGCGCTCATCAGGTGGACGGACTGGAGACCGATGAGACATTTCTTGCATGAAAAGACCATACAGGGATGGCATTTGAATATTTGTGATGTGTGAATCGGGGAATGACATTTGGTCTACAAGCTTGACCATTATGCCTTCGTGCGGAAAACACATTACTCTAAAGAGTGAGGAGACGATGGCTCCCATGTAATAAATATAGTCGTGTCCAAGGAGTAGATTGTAATCTAAAGGTCCTTGAACTACCATAACGTTCATGTGAACAATTTTCCTTCTCAAAGTAATGGGCACATTTGGAAGGATCCCTAAAGGTCGACTGATTCCCTTGTCGAAGCCTGTTAGATTTCTCATTTCAGGCAAAAGCGATGGTGAACCAAGCGCTTTCTAAGCAGTTGAGGAAAGGATACTCACAGAAGCCCCTTCATCAATGATGGTACCAACCATGACCATTCTGTAAGCTTGTACAATAATTCTGAATGGTACACTGGCTGGCAAACGGGGTATGCTTAGCAGATTCCAGTCAAAGGAAACAACTAGGTTGCTTGGTGGTGGGACCGAATAGACAACCGGGTAGGAATCTGATGAACTTCCTTCCTGCAGTAAAGGAATGGGAGGACTGCCCCCAAGCTCATCAGAGTCGGTGTTGATGAAAAGAATTTAAACGGTGTCGTCCTCTTTCTCTTCAGTGATGGTATCGTTCGAAGATGAACAGTTTGAAGGCAATACTGGGTCAACTAACGTATCGACCCTTTGACTTTCATCTGGTATGGATTCTGAGGGTTCATTTTCAACGATAGATGCTTCGGCTGACCACAAGGTTGGGCTAGCTGGATTTTCAACCAGTGGAGGGCTCGGCAAGAGTTTTTGATATCCAGGAGGAAGTCGTAATGGTGAAACCAGACGATTATCTAAAACTCTTTTAGCCTCTTCAAGGAAGGGACAACGGTGGACGGTGTGATCGTCTTCACACAAATTACAAGGAAGTTGAGGATTCCTTCTTTGTCCATGTGCTTCACTTTCACTGGTTGACGGTGAGCATTCAACAAGATCGCCAGAGGTTGATGCTACCGGATTGTGAAAACGAGGAGACCAGTCCCTTAAGATCTGAGGGATGCAGGGAAAATCTCAGTGATAGTGGTCTCCATTGCAAATGACGCAAGGAGATTTAGGTTTTGACTGTGCGGTGTGTGGATTTTTGCTAGACGATACCTGGTTTCTCCCTTTCGATTTTGGTTCATTTTTCTTCTTTTCCTTTTTCTCTTTCTGCTTCTTCTTCTTCCCAGTTACTTGAATTTTAGCTTTATCGGCTTTATCAAGTGAAGAGGAAGGAGGAGAAGGAGAATTAGATGAAGTAGAAGGTTGGGAGGCAACTCTAGTGTTGTCTAGTTGCTAGTTAGACTGTTCAGGAATTGTGGGATTCTGAATGACAGAGGTAGAGAAGAGCCAGACTGGAAAACCAATTGCCAATCCTGGAAGTGACAAAGTGGCCATATGGGGTGGACCAACATCTCCCCAAGATAGGAAGGGACTAGGATTTCCTTCACGAGGAAATCCTTGGTTGGTAGATTCCATTTTCTTAACCTGTAGATCAACGGGGGAAATTGTGACGTTATTCCGATTAAAATAAAATTTTAGACGCTTGGACACAACTTATTTTTTCAACTTTAAAGAGTCGAGAAAAAAAAAAGATGACTCTAGTCGCCTTCAATTTTTATTGAGCTCGAAGTGGCAAGCGCTCAGAGGACCTTTTCCTTTAAGGAGTCTGAAAAGGAGCAAAATGGACTTCTCTGGAGATCTAGGTAGAGAGGATTACCAAACCAATCGTAAAAATACATAATACTTTTTACGGTATGACAGTCAGTCTTCCCGAATGCTGTGTTTAGTGGATTACGATCGATAGGGCGGCAGACACGGCTTCCTAAGGATAAAGGATGCAACCTATTGTGGTCTCCCAATATATACGCGACAGTACGTGGGAGCACAAGTCCGTACTGGCACTTGCCGTCTCAAAGTGGAGGAATCACCCAACCAGCACTAAAAGCAACAGTTACCAGGCTTTACGATGCCGGAATATGTCTCTAGCCTAGACCTCTAGATGTTGTGCGTTAAGTTCCAAAGCGTTGTTAGATTCATTGAGATTTATTTTAAGTTGATCTTGCTTAATAGTTTGCCTTTCAGGTTCACCACATGATGTATGTATAATTCCTAAATGCAGTCTAAGATGATAAACAGACGTTTTATCTTCTTTCAGCAATGAAAATCCTAGATACTAAAGGGAGGAAAGTCAAGCATCTTTACTTCACAGAGCACAGAGCACACGCTAATATGCACACTCCTAAATCAAGGCAAGCATTCAAAATGCAAATGCACATGCATGTATTTGTTTTCAGCTCTCTTAATGTGTAAATGAAGATAAGAAAGCTATGTGCAAAACTGAATTACTTTTAAAGTGACTGTACTCAACAAAATTCTTTTTCAAAACGAAGTGAAAGAAAGAGAGACACTTTGCGATTTTGAAATGGAAATTGCTTTTCGACACTTTAAAAACTAGTAAATCAAGTCCTATGCAACAGTAACTGTATAATCAACTATCTGAAACAATGGAATTGCTTTCTAAAACTGAAAACGATAGCTACGACACTTTTAGATCTAGAGACGACAGTTCGATTATGCTACTTTTTGCAAAATAGAACTAAAACGACGCACAATACATAAAAACCGTTTATAGTTCTTTGCACTAAGGAGGTGGAATAATGCAAGAGAAGGAGGTATTCATAGACGTACACTGATTACAAACAACAAAAACTATTGAATAAGACTAAAAACAGTGAGAAAAATCCACAGTCGGAGGGCAAAATCATTCCTCCCTGACCATCGCACCTGTTACACAGTGAACTCAGTGTGCAGCGCACCTACTCCATTTGAGAAGTGCGATGCATACAGGCTGCCTTGAAGGCAGGGTGCGATGGTTACAGTGCGAGACTTGGAACGAGATTTCACTCACAGTTTGAAGTTTAGTTCAGGTGTTTAAGCTGAGTAAGTACAGCTCAATGTATGTAAAATCACAGGGAGATCTAAGAGGTTACTAGAGCCAACACTCAGGGCAGTTAAATTGCTTGTAGATCTATTGTTTAATTCATAAACAAAACCTGGAGATTGACTGAAGCAGCATTGATCTACTTTGCATGTGTATGACAAGTGCAGTTCGAAGGCTAGCTGGCTTGACTTCAGGCTCCGTTTGTATGTTTATAAAAGAAACAAGGATAGATAGGCTAACAAGTAATCTAGTCGTTCCCCAGGGGAGTTTCCATTTTTTTATACAGGAATAGTGTCCACACAGATGCTGCTATTCCCACTAAGATGGGTGGCTATCTTAGAAACAAACAATCAAAGTCTACTATTGATTCCTTTTATGAAAACAGATGAGAGGAGAACCAAGAGGGCCAACCTGAGTCTTGTGCTCGATTTCCTCTCCTTCTTGATAGAGTTGTGTTGCTCGCTCTTTGTCTGCTCAGCTTCAAAAGGACCTGTAGAATCAAAACAACATACTACTATGCAAGAAACAAGGTTCTAAGTTCATAAATAATGCAGGATCAGATGTGCATTAACCATATGCAAGCATATATAAACAAATACACAAGAATATGGAAGGAAACAATAATAGCTTTATTCAGATAAAAAGTAGCAAGAGGATTACAACCATGAGCATCTCTGACCCAGCATCATCCTCCAGCTAAGAAGCCCTTCTTCACCTAAAGAAAAGCAAAATCACCCAACATTGTGAATGTACACCAAAATACCAACAACACTTCTCTATAAGTTACAAAATTCCAGCCTCTGGATCTCTGTGATGAGGGATCCATATATAGATGATTACAGAGAGGTGAGTAATCTTTTGGGATCTTGATTAGTGTCCTCTCTCTGATAGTTCCTACTTCCACTTGGATAATGATGATCTCTTACTCATCCCTGGTCGAAAATGAAGTGGCAAGTGTCAGAGGGGAAGCTTCTGGAAGATTCCATGATCTTCCACCTCGCATTTTTGTCTCCGCCATTTGTCCATTCTCGACCATCACACCCTACAGAGGAGAAAAACAGTATGCATCGCACCCTGTACATTGGGAAGGTGATATGCATCGCACCCTCATCATTGAGCTTTCAGTATGGTCTAGTTTTGACCATTTATGAGCAGTTTTCAGTGGAGAACTTCTGGGAGATGATGTAATCAGTTGACCTTGTTTCTTTAGGCAGTGAAGCAACACTTTTAGGGACTTAAGAGCCCTCAATTAATGGACATTTGTGATTGGGGTTGAAGTGCCCAAAAATGTCTATAACACAAGAGGATAGGGATTCAGGTTAAGAATCTCTATAAGCTAGAGGTAGATGATTTTGTAGCATTGAGTATGAAAGCAGAATTAGTGCAAAGCCAAGACATTGGCAAGTTGTGGCAGAGGTGGTTGGGCCATTTGCACCATGGGGCTTTGAAGATAATGCAACAGATATCTACAGGACTTCCTAATGGTAAACTTGAGCAAGTTGACACATGCAAAGGTTGTACCTTGGGAAAGTACACTAAGTCTTCCTTTCATGATCGAGATAGTAGAGTAGAGGCTATCTTAGAGTGAGTTCATACTAATGTGTGTGGACCATTCTTGAAGGAATCCATAGTGAAGCAAAGGTATTTTGTGATTTTTGTTGATAACTACTCTCGTAAATGCTGGATTTATTTCATGCAGAAGAAGGAACAAACTTTCACAAAGTTTTGTGAGTTCAAAGCTTTGGTTGAGAAAGTTTCAGGGAAGAAGATCAAGGCCTTGAGAAGCGACAACAGTGGAGAATATGTCTCTCAAGAGTTTAAGGAATTTTGTGTAGCAAAAGGAATTAAACAAAAGTTGATGGCACCTCATAATCGACAACAGAATTGGGTGGCCGAGAGGAAGAACATAACTATTTTAGGGGCAGCATGGGCAATTCTGCATGACCAAGGCCTACCACTTCACTTGTGGGCTGAGGCATGCAACACAGCTATTTATTTGTAGAATAGAAGCCTGCATCGCACACTTGGGATGACGACACCAGAGGAAGCTTTGTCTGGTAAGAGACCAGTTGTGGGTCACTCTAGGATATTTGGCTCATTGGCATATTTCCATGTGACAAAGGATGCATGGAAGAAGCTTAAGCTGACAGCAGAGTTGGGGATATTTGTGGGGTACATTGATACACCTCATAAATATCAGGTGTACTTGCTTACCAGTCGAAGGATAGTGGTTTGCAGAGATCTCAAGTTTGATGTGCAGAAGGCCATGCGAGTTTCCCTTAAGAGGGAGCTCCAACTACAGGCTATGGAGGAACTGTTGGTTCCTAAGGAGGAGGAGCCTCAGACTGATGCGGAGTAGTCGCATGCAGAGGTTCCAAGAGTGGAGACATCCACTCAAGCAGAGTCTTCCAGAGATGGATGAAAGCGCACAAGAGGAGCTAACAGATTGTTGCAGGATGCAAGAGAGAATGTGGGAGCACCATCATCTCAGTGTAGACAGAGGAGGTCACCTAAGAGGTACACTGGATACATGGCCCTTGTTGGGAAATGTGTTGAGACCGAGATATATTTCTTTGAGGAACCAATGTAGTAGCAAATTTGGGTTGATGCTATGGTGGAGGAGTATGCCTCCATAGTTCATAAGAGTGTTTGGGAGGTGGTCCCGAGACCAGAGAACAAGTCAGTCGTGAGTTCCCATTGGCTTTACAAGGTAAAATCAAGCCACTGGTGATGGGAGGATCATGTTGCTACAATATTTTTCAATAGAGGAGCAAGATGCTGACATTTTGACAAAGGCATTATCAAAGTGTAAATTCAAGTTCCATAGAGACATGATCGGGGTGGAAGATAATCCCTTTCTTGTTGAGAGGGAGTGTTGAAATGTGGCAACAAGAATATTCTAATTTAATTTTTCCTTGAATTAAATTGTGAAATAAATCGAATTTAGTCTTAACAGCTACTTGGAAATAATTAATTAAGTTATTTTGACTTAATTAGTTGGGGAAATTCATGTTATAAGTCTTTCTCAAGTCATGCAAGAGTTATCCCTTAAATTAAGGAGATAAGATTGAGTTATATTTGAGTTGTAATTAGTTAACTCAGTTTACTAAGTTAAGTCTAGTTAAATTAGTTCCAAATTGTTTGAGGAACTGATAGAAAGTTAACAGTAAGTTGATGCATGCATGCACTCAACTAGTGCTACTCTAGTTAATTGAAGATTCCCTCATTAGAAACTCATGCATGTCTATTCTGAGAAAGGCCCAGTTGAGATTAATGTCAAGGACAGTGTACTATCAGTTGCACGTGTTTTATTATAAACAAAACTCATGCATGCAGTCAAGGAATCATTCCTTGAGGATTGCACAGTTTTGATAGTGTGTGAGCTCATGTGATCATCCACTTGGTAGATGAGTTTTCCACTTGGTAAAAGAGAATCATCCCAGAGGAACATCGTAAGGAAATAGGAGCTTGGAGGGTAGAGTGGAAGGCTTGTGAGAAGCCAAGATTGCTTGTGAGCATCTGTGAGGATTGTACTAAGAGTTGGCTAGCTATAAGAGCTAAGACTTTGTATAATTCCTATGTATTTCCACCTTGTGTAATAATACAGATAGTGGGGTTTTTAGATGAGGCTTTTCCCAAAGTATTTTCATGTGTACTGTGCATTGATTCTTCTTCTTCTGGTTATATTGTTCAGCTCGATATGTAAGCTTCTACAAATTGATAGTAGAAGTAGGTTATAGTATTCTAATTTGAATTATATTGCATTATCAGGTTATCCTACATTCAGATTTTCTACATAGGTAACATAGGGTTTTGGAATTTCCCCCATAAAAATATGATTCAAACAATTTAAGTAGAAAAAAATTTGCAAGATCCATGCCAATTTTGGGATTTTCAAGAATTTACTTAACATAGGGTTTTAGAATTTCCCCACTAAAAATATAATTAAAATAATTTTTCTAGGAAAAAAATGCAAGATCTAGGCCAATTTTGGGATTTTCAAGAATTTAGGTAACATAGGGTTTTATATTTTTCTTGGTAAAATTATAATTCAAACAATTTTACTAGAAAACAAATTGCAATATCCATGCCAAGGGTTTTAGAATTTCCTAGGTAAAAATATAATTCAAACAATTTTACTGGGAAAAAAATGGAAGAGCTAGGCCAATTTTGGGCGATCCTCGTAAATTTTTAGCCATCCTAGCTACGGCTTTGGTAGACGATGCCATTTTTTATTGGAAAACTAGTTTAAATTATTATGTGGTTTATATTCAAATATGATGGCTATGGTTGGATAGTGAATTCTCGGACGTTAAATTTTTTCGTTGGTTCCCTTTGAAGTCATCATTCCAAATATGTTCCATTACATAATTTGGACTTATCTAGGAAACTCCCATTAGAAAGTTGGGACTAATTACTAAATAAGTTAGAGATTAAATTTGATGGTAACTGTTTAATGTATTATTTTTTTAATAATGTAAATTCCTAGTATAGAGTAGATGTGTAGGTGTAAGGTAAATACTTAAATAGTTTTAAATATCAGCTTAATTGAAAAATAGAAAAAATTAAAAGTGATATCGCGATGACTATAAAAATTTAAATGTTGGGTTAATTAATAATAAAAATAATAAAAATCAATTTATTATATTTTGATTTTGTTATTAACTTGTGAATAGGCTTTCTTACAATACCACAGACCGACTCAATGGCTTATCAATACCACATGCCCAAAAACCATAACTTATTTCACAACCAAAATATTTTATAATAATATCACAAACTTCTTAACCATGGATATTTACCCCCACATTACCATGGATATCATTAACCTATAAAAAATAGGCTTTGTTTCAATACCATGGCTTATCAATACCACATTAAAAAAAAAAAAAAAAAAAAAAAAACAAACATTACTTATTTCACAATCAAAATATATTAAAACAATATGAAAATATTATTAACCATGGATATTCACCCCCATTTTACCATGGATATTATAACTTGCAAATAGGCTTTGTTACAATACATGCCATCTCTTATCAATACCACATGCCGAAAAACATAACTTATTTCACAATCAAAATATTTTATAACAATATGACAAGATTCTTAATCAAGGGCATTCACCCTCAATTTTCCATTGATATTATGAACTTGTGAATAGACATTGTTATAATGGCATGGAGCTGATACCAAGGCTTATCAATACCACATGTCAAAAAATCATAACTTATTTCACAATGAAAATACATTTTAACAATATGACAATATTCTTAACCATGGATATTCACCAACAATTTACCATGGATATTATTAACTTGTAAATAGGCTTTGTTACAATACCATGGGAAAATAAAATGGCTTATCAATACCACATGCCCAAAAACCATAACATATTTCACAATAAAATAGTTTATATTAATTTCATTTTATACCATTTTTTAAGTTGAAGCTAAAAGGAAAAAGGTTATAATTACTTTTGAGATATATCTAAACTCTTTATCCTCATCACTACTAAAAATATTCCCATAGAAATTAAATTAAGGTATTAATAAATAAAAAATGAGAATACTTTTATATTTAAAGATGTGAAATTTATATATTATAAAGAGTGTTAGTAAGAACCAACATAGATACATCTTAACTAAGCATCCAAGGGATGAAAA
>APFE030248567.1:81916-161719 GCA_000404065.3 Pinus taeda
AATAATTAATATAAGTAAATGATCTTTGCAACAACCTCACCCTTAAATACTGGCGATATAAACATGGATCTCTTACCCAATAAATGTTATTTAATTGTGACACTATCAATTATGAATCAAGATAAACTACCAACGAGTCAATTTTGTGTGAAATTGCCTCAGATAGAAAATTAATGATGGTAGTATACTCAGCCATATTGTTTGAAGTAGGACTGATGCATACTCCCCTTGATACCATCAATTGACCAGTTGGATAATACAATACCCAAGCTGCAGAAGTGAGATTCCAAGTGTGCCGAGTAGCACCATCAGCGAATCAAAAATAGACCAAGTCATCCATCAACACCTGCCAAAGCAGACCAAAAAGTGTTGATATCACAAACTCTCGACAACATATGTACAAATATACATAATGTACAAAGAAGCCATTGCCTAGTTGCTACTTAAGCAAAGTACTTCTTAAGGTAGAGCTCATTTCGGGGTTCCCCCAATTTGTTTCCTTGGAAATCGATTAACTCATATGGCCCTTTTGTTAAAACTCGTTTAATTATGAAGGGACCGTACCACATAGGTTTGAATTTTCCTACCCCCAAGGTGTCCTTATCTTGGTCGTAGACCAAGATGAGGTCACTTTCAGAAAAGACACGAGGATAGACAGCTTTATCATACTGGGTTTTAACCCTTTTCTTATGAGCCTCATTTACTGTGGCTGCATCTCGACGCTGCTCATCGAGATGTTCCAAGTGAAGGAGGCGCTCTTCGAGACCAGAGGTCTCTGGATGGAGATCAATAGCTAACTTAAGAGATGGAATTTCACATTCGACAGGAAAGATAGATTCCAACCCATAAACTAACTGAAAAGGTGTAAAACCTGTAGCAGTCTTGACGGAGGTTCGGTATGCCCATAGAGTCGGATACAACATAAGATGCCAATTGGATCGATTTTTATCAATTGTCCTTTGCAGGATCATCTTAAGAGTTTTGTTTACTGCCTCGACCTGTCCATTGGCCCAAGGATAATAAGGAGACGAATGTTCCTGTCGGAAACCTGGCTTGAGAGCCAATTTGGACATTAGTTGATTCTGGAAATGACTGCCATGGTCAGTGATAATCTCTCTTGGGATACCGAACCTTGAGATAATTTGATTAAAAATGAACAATGCCGCTGTCTCACTATCATTCTTATAAGTGGGCATGGCCTCGGCCCACTTCGTGAAGTAGTCGACGGCCACGATAATATACTTGTGATTCGCTGCTGAAGGCGGATGACAAGTCGTAAAATCAATAACCCATTTAGTAAAGGGACCGACAGTGACAACGGGAAAAAGAGGCGCTGGATGTGCATGCATCTTCCGTGTATAAACTTGGCACGGGTGACAGTGTTTGACCGCTTCAACACAATCTTTGAAGAGCGAAGGCCAAAAATAGCCAGCACGCAAGATACGCTGAGCTGTAGCAAGCCCTGATAGATGACCACCACAAGCTCCGTTGTGGCAATCATTTAGCACAGACTCTGCCTCCTCTAAGGTTAAACAGCGCCAAAGGATTGAATCAACCCCCCGACAATATAATGTATCACCAATGATGACGTAATTTTTAGTGAGGTGATGTAATTTGCGACGTTCATCCTTAGAGAAAGAAGAGGGAAACTTCGAAGTTTGGAGATAAACAATGATATCTCCATACCAAGGGTCGAGTGAAGAGATGAGGAATAAATGTTCATCGGGAAAATTTTCCTCGTAAACAGTATCCTCTCCACAAGGCAACTCGGAAATTATCTTAGCAAAAACCATAGATTTCTTGGACTTATCGGACAAGAACTCGAGATCAAATTCTTGTAGAATGACAATCCATCGATTATATTTTCCCCTAATCACTCGCTTACTGAGGACAAACTTAAACGGATTAACTACTTCCAAGACAAAAGTTTTGCGTAGCAAGATATAATGACGAAGCCGCTGGACAGCATGGACAATTGCCAAGGCCAACTTCTCAACCAGAGAATAGCGAAGTTCAGGACCTATCAAGCCTCAAATCAAGTAATAAATCACATGCTCTGTGAGAGAATCATCTTCCTGAACGAGAACCATACCAATGGTTGATTCTGCTGCAGCGAGATATAAAAGGAAGTCCCTACCATAATCCGGTGGACTCAAAAGCGGGGTAGAGACTAATGCCTTTTTCAAAGCATCAAACGACCACTGCGCAAAGTTGTCCCACACGAATGGAACACCTTTGTGGAGCAAACGCATAAACCCTTTAGTGATCTCAGCATAGTTCACTATAAACTGTCTTAAGAAATTAACCTTCCCTTGAAGACTTTGAAGTTGTCGAATGGAGGACGGGGGAGGTAACTGAACTATTGCCTCTATCTTGAAGGGATCGACTCTAATCCCTTCATTTGACACGATGAACCCTAAAAACCGACTAGATGTAACCGCGAAAACGCACTTGTTCGGATTCAACCGGATCTTATAAAAACGGCATCGCTCAAAAACCATTCGAAGGTGATTGGGATGATCAGTTCTCTTTTGAGAACAAGCAGCAAGATCGTCCAAGTATGCTTCGATGATATGTTTGATGTCATGGAAAGAATATGACATGGCTCGCTGGAACGTGGCTCCAACATTTTTGAGATCAAACGGCATCTTTCTGTATGCAAAGGTACCCCAGGGACATATAAAAGCCGTCTTATGTTGATCTTCAGGACGGATAGAAATTTGATTATAACCAGAAGAACCGTCCATGAAGGAAAAAATATCATTGCCTACACACTCATCAATAATTTGATCAGAAACCCAAATCGGTACTAGATTAGAAACCCAATCGGTAAGAGGAACAGGGTTTATACAACCCGTCTTGAGCAGCTTCTCTACTTCAGCTTTAATGGCTACCGCTTTCCTAGGATTAACCGGTCAAAGCCTTTGACGAACCAGCTTAGCGTTTTCATACGTCTTGATCTAATGCTGAACTATAGAAGGATCAATGCCAGGAATTTCCTCATAAGACCAAGCAAATACATCTTGAAATTGTTTGAAAAGGTCGGTGTAAATTTGCACCTCTTTAGGGGAACATTCAATTCCAATGAAGAGATTCGCAATCACGTTAGGGTCCCTAGAGATGTTTATAGACATCGTTTCTAAGATCACTGACATATTACCTTCGGCACGAAAGTGTGCTGGAGCCAAAGGATTCGATATCTTACAAACATCACTAGTGAATAGCTTGGAGAACCTAGCTTCCACTTCCTGCAATGGAGGAAGGAAATATGAATGATGATGTAAGTCTTCCCAAGGTCCGTCTACACCCATCATCACTTCGAGGATTGCTTCTTCAGAAGGTAAAATTGTATCTAAGCAATCCAAGGTAGAGGTGGAATCAAAGGCCCAAGTCAGGGCCACATAACCCTCAAACTCCTCTTCGGAAGAAGGAGCAGAGTGGTCGTCTGCGGAGTTAACGATAGACTGATATCTAAGCTCAGCCACAGACATAGAGGATGCCATTCCATTTACTTGTCCTTTAGTTAATGTGCTCGTAGGTGAAGGTAAGGTCCAAGGGTCCAAAAAATAATGAGTTCGGAAGGACCCTTCTCGAGGAGACTCCTTGGATGATGAAACGACATTGATTCGAGCGATAAGAGAGGGAAACTCAAAGGTACCCATCAATGAGGAATACATCCCAACTCCTAGATTCTCAGTAGGCGGGCAAGGGTTATCCACTAAGGGGACAGTAGAGTCAGAAGTTGCTTGAGGATCAACTGGACAATAATCCAACTGATCTACCTTAATGATTTTCCCTTCATGAGGAAAGCAGATGACACGAAATAGAGTCGAAACAATGACATCCATCTCGTATACCCAATTCCTTCCTAAGAGGAGATTATAGTCTAGGTTAGCATCTATGACCTCTACTTCAACATTGACGACCTTTCCTCCAACACATATCGGAAAGGCCGGGATAATCCCATGCGGCTTGTGAGAATGCCCATCAAACGTAGTCAGAAGGGTAGGTGAAGGAACAGCCGAAGGAGATCCAATGGCCTTCTAGCAAGACATCGACATGATGCACGTGGAAGCTCCCTCATCAAGAACGGTGCGAAAAATATTAATCTTTCGGTATGTAGACTTTATCTGGAAAGCCATGTGATGAGGGAGTCACTTCTTGACATTTAACATGTCAAAAGTGAGCACTAAAGAATTGATTGGATCAACTGCCCCAATTGCTGAGAATAAAGCACTTCATTGAGCCAAACACGACTGGAGAACCTCTAAAGTGGACATGGCGCATGGACTCTGGGTTAGATCCTCCACAATGGAATAATTCTGGGTAGCCCTAGCGTTAGGATTGATAGAAGCGCGTTTAGCGTAACCTTTTTTCGGTATCTGTGGTATAGTCTCAACAGGGGGTTGCTCAATATGAAGGTCGGTATTTCCAGGAGCAGTTTTGTCCTTGGAAATTTCAGATTCACCATTATCACATGACCAAGTAGCCACATGTACATTAGAACCCATCATGAAAACGTTCGATGATTTTTCCCCTTCATGTCTGCCCCCTGAGGAGGTACCAGGATTTGAACTCATGCCAGCAAGTAATTGCTGCCCTTGGGGAAAAGAGTTGGTTAATACAGCTTGAGAACTAGAAGCCCCTTGTTGCCCTAACAAGCGCTGAGCGTCCTGAATCTTCGGGCAGAGATGAGTTAAATGGTCTCCACTACACAACTTGCATGGAAACTTGACTTTCTTTTTAGACTCATTTCTACCCCCACCAACATTATTGCCGATTTATTTGTGTTAGCCTTCCCATCCTGATTCTTTTTCTTAACTCGTCCTTTCTTTTTCCCATTGGAGTTTTGATTTCCTTTAGGGTTATTGGATTGGATGACATTAACCGAAGAGGGTTGGGAAGACGAAGTAGTAGACAATGTGACTTGGTTGTTTGAAGCAGTTTGCAATGACAACTGCTGCAATTGGCTCAACAAGTTCACTGCAGTCGTGTCTACCAATCCAACGATACCATCCCCATGGGGACCTGGTTTCGACTTAGCTATGTCAACCTTTGACCCAGGAGCATATGACAAGTATTTTTGTAGGATCCCAGACTGAGAGTAGATCAATTCTAATTGCTGGGCCCTAAAAATAGCTTGCTCCTCGGAGTAAACTCCTGACATTGAGACAACCTTAGAGATCTCAGGTTGTAAAGATTTCAAAAACCATTCGAGACGGTACTCCAGAGGGATTTCGGCCTTTATGAGCCTCTTTCTCCGTCTCCATTCCTGAATATGGCCAGAAATGTGAGTTGACGTGTCCTGACGAAAATTGGCTAGAAGTTCAGTTCCGGCATCATAACGGACAGGCAACTGGAAATGATTTAAGAAAATATTAGCTAAGTCGGCAAAAGATGTAAAGTTTCCCCCTAGCAACTCTATATACCATTTGGCTGCATTACCAATCAAGGTGCGCTGAAAAAGTCTCAACCTAACTAAATCATCAATAAGGGAGTTCGACGAGCACCACAAATGGAATGTGGTCACATGGTCGCCCGAGTCTTCACCGCTCTTCCCTTCGAATTTTGGAATGTTCGAAGGAAGTTTGGTGGGGACTGGAGGCCAGGCCGGATTATATTTGATTGGATCGTTTGTTAACTTTGTGAGGTCTGGCAAGTTCAAAGTTTCCAGAAACAGAAGCCTAGGAGGACCTTGGGATGTCCACCCAGACTGGGCATAACTCCCAAAGTTATGAAAAGATGGGCCTGGATTTTGGAAGGCACCAGGCTACCTGAAGTAACCTACAGAACCAGCTGAACTAAAAGGAAAGCCTTGTGATCCAGCATAACTCAGAGTTTGACCAACTCCGGCCGCCAAACCTCCATAACCGGTGAAGCTTCCTCCTAAAGGATTATAAGGAGCAGACAACCCTTGATAAGGATCCCAAGCAGAGGCTAGGGGAGGAATACTTCGGAATGAGCTAACCATGGAGTATGGCCTATTGCCTTGTTGGCTGAGAAACGAATTCCCAGTTCCCATACTACTAACCGCAGGGTTAGCCCAACCTTGAAAAGGATTTCTACCTTGTCCTAAAGAAGAGAAAGGCATAGATCCAATTGTCGGGTTGGAATGTGGTATATTACCACTTCCCAAAGGAAAACCCTGGAATGAAGCCGATCCACCCATCATGGATGTGGCGGCACTAAATGGAATTGACGGAATACCCTGTGAATGGGTGCCAAATGGGAAAAATCCAAAACTAAAAGCATTGGTCTGGGAGTTTCCACTCGTAGAAGGAATGGAGGTAGTCCCAACTAAAGACGTGCAAGCAAAAGACCTGAATAAAGAAGCGGAGGGGATGGAAATAGTTCCTCCCCCTTGTACAGATATTGGAGTCTGCACAGTCGTAGCACTTGTAATAGAAGCCATGCTTCCAGTAGTGGTCATCGATGTTAAGTGCATTATGTGACCTAGACTTGACGGTCAATGCATTGAAGACCCAACATATTGTAACACTTTCGGATGAGAAGGAGGTAGGGGAGAATTCGGAGCCGCTAACGACTCTGAGAGTTCTTCTACCTCTACGTTGTCTTGCATCCGAAAGAGAACTTGAGAAAGTACAGGAGTACTTCTCTCTTGTCCTGTGGAAGTACTAAGTCTATCTTGAGCACTGATGCCCCCTAGGGGAGGATCAATCCCCGATGCGTCAGCTGCCGCGGGACGAAACCCACCGGCAGTAT
Source organism: Pinus taeda (assembly GCA_000404065.3). Classification (NCBI taxonomy): domain Eukaryota; kingdom Viridiplantae; phylum Streptophyta; class Pinopsida; order Pinales; family Pinaceae; genus Pinus; species Pinus taeda. The sequence continues at coordinate 88,640 of APFE030248567.1, forward strand.
TACCTCTGCGCCTTCTAGGTGAAGGCTCTGAACTCGGTGGTGAAAGACCACGAAGTCTTCGAGACCATCTAGGTGATCGGTCAGCCACTTTGAATTTTTTTTAAGATCTAACTAAAGACTCAAAAAATTGAAAGATAGGCCAACTAGGAGCATAGAGCACACACTATAAAGTCCCTATAGATATCAGCCAGTCAAACAACTTCCAAGTATTTCCACTTCGGGTGATTAGGACCGGACACCAAAATACGAGAAAGTGAAGTAAGGGGCCTTCCGAAGATAGTCTGGGATAATGACGGCCCAGTCCTATCAGCGAAGGTAGTAGAGGAAGTTACGCTGACCTCCTAACAACAACATGCGCTGGTGCAAGCCCCCAAGCTTCGCAAGGGTGCCCTCCGGTAGTACCGTTGAGAGTGATATAACGTCAACCTCAGGTGCCATGCGATTCCCCTCCACAACCACCTGTGTAGATCCCTAGGAGTAGTAACTAAGGTTACCAACTCGTATCAGAAGCCAGGCGGAACAGTCGTGAGGTAAGTTCGGACAAATAGGAAAGGGGGTATCTCTCTTCCCTATATTTACAGACCCTTGTGCTTAACTCCTAGATCCGGAGCTTTCCTGGTCTTCCTAAGGCTATTGGATTTTCACTCACTATTTAGACTCCTATATTTGACAGTTTAAAATGGCCTTGGAGAGTTAACTCTCCACACACCTAATCTAAGGCCCTAAAATATCCTAAAACTTGTTGATGTATTTAACTGACAAATATAAAGTTCTAGTATATTTTAAATTAGCGCTTGATTTTAATGGGTTGTTATTTAAGTCAAGGGATGACGGAAGTGAAATTGGTGGTGTTATGACGCAAAAGAAATTAATAAAACCAAACTACATGCACATGCACTTGTTTTTTGTTTTTCGATGAAGAGCAATTTCTACAGGGTTCAGAGGAACTTCAAATAAAAGTAAAACTTTTTCTTTTCTTTTCAAACTTCACACTCAAAAAAGCTAACAAAACTATAAATGCCTAGAAAGATGAAAAATCTAATCCTAATGCAATAAATACATGCCGATGCAAGATCCAAAAACTACTCTTAATCCAAAAGATGAAAGTTGCTTGTTTATCAATTTTAGACTTGCCACTTAAATGTTTAGATGGAATATAAGTTTTTATTGCTTATTTCGTCTAAGCACTAAAAGAATCATGAAGACAAACAAATAGGCACTTTCACTCAAAAAAAAGGAAAACTCAATCAAAACAAAGTTCAAGAAAGCAAAACAAAGTTTCAAGAAATTTCCTTCAAAAGCAACTCAAAAACGACTTTTCAAACATGCTCTAACAAGACTGAAACTTGATGACCGAAAAATAGGCAATGAAGCACTTTGCAAGCTTACGACACAAAAGAAGTGGGAACTCAACAAAACAAAGGTGCTTTTAAATGCTTTTAACAATCAACAAGCAGCGAAATGAGCTTGGCAAAGGAAACCAAAAGATTGATAAGACAACATTCAAGAAAGCGTAAACAAACGACTTTCAAGAAGCAAGAAAAGCAGATGGTCATAAAACTAGTTCGACCATGCAAACCAAAAAGTCATTAAAACAAAACTCAACACAAAGATTGAACTCAATCTCTCTGCCCTGAATACATAGAATAGCCAAGATTCCTTGTAAGAAACCTTGTGTGCTTAAGCAAAAATAAATAAAAGATGGTTGCAAGAAAATGAACAAGACCAACCTTTTCACAATCAGAGAGAAATCGAAACAATGCACTTGCTGTAAAAACTAAAGACTGTGACAGAACAGTGATTGTTCCAAACTGAATCAGACCAGCATACAATCTTCCAAAAACAAAAAGATTTCAAAAATCTTGGAAATTAAAGAGATACGCGACTGTGTTTGCACACAGCAGTGTGTATACACAACAAGGCTTAAGGAAACTTGCGTATATGCAAGTTCACTTAAGGAAAGATGCATATATACGCCTCTGTAAACAGAGAAACTAGCGTATAAAAAAGCTTCTAAGAAAAAACAAAAAAAAGTCTGGAAAAAATTGATCAAAGCTCACAATTCAGGCACTGACTACACTGTAACAGAAGATAAAGAGACAATTGAGCCCTGATTGGCTTGAATACACCCAAACTAGGAACAAAAAGAGTGTTGTCCCCAGCGGAGTCACCAATTCTGTTGTGGGATAAAATCCCCTAGGGTCTTGGGTGAATACCCTAGCAAACGGAAGGTTATCTATGCAAAGAAACACGCATTCCAGGCAATAATAATGCTACTATAAGCAAACTCTATGATAGGGGGCATACCTGAGGTCCTACGTTCGAGAAGAGCCTCCAAGGGTCCAAACCCTTCTTTGAGTTCCTTTTCTCCTTTGACCTGCAAAACCAACAATTCAAGAAAGTGCAGCAGTATATGGACTAAACATCATAAAGAAACCAACTTCATATTATAAGGAAAGGTAGTTAGTTACGCAATTAAACAACCTATCACATATGATTCATAACATGAACATCAAAACATGAAGAAGATCTATATCAGGAACAAAGACATTTGTTTCTTTTATTATAGACAAAGAAAGTACATGAAAAGAACAATTTCACCCGAGTCGTCCTTTCGCAGGCTCCAAGCGGAATCGTCTCCCGGATTCATCCAATCTCAAGCCTTTAACAAACTCCTTCCATGACTTACTCCATGATCTCTCAAATAGTATGAAATCATCAACACACAGAAGGAAACAAGGGTTTCTTGTAGGATGGGGGAAGTGCAGGAGGCACAAGGATCTTCAGACCTGGTCAGGGAAATCTTAGCATAGCAATCTTTCTCTCTCTTCTCTCCTCCCCTTGGCCTTCCCATAGAAGCCTTTTTATACTTCTCCCAAAGTAGTTTTTTAGTTGGGAATTCGTTGGGAACAGGTGATCAACAAGTAAAACCTGTGATCTCCGCCCGAAATTAAGGAGATTTTTATTTTTTAAGTGTTTTTATACATATACGCGGGTTGGGTATACACAGACCCACGTATACACGCGTTTAGCTCAGGTAAATGTCGCATATAGGGAAAAAACACTACTTTTTTAGATTTGGGACCAAATCTGGCAGGAGGGGTTGCCCTAGGCCATGAGTGGAGCTTCACAAACCTTAAGAGTGAGATTTGGAGCTATAACACTTAGGCTGATAATAATGTGATTATGTGTCATTGGGTGTTTTCACTTAGTTCTCGACATGTTGACCCCATTTTCCATAAATGCATCTTGCACAGTAACTCTAAACTCATGTGTACCCTAATGAGCAAGTCAAAGTGGGTTAATGTGGGGTGGGGTATAACAAATTCATTACAAAGTGACGCTATGACACTATAACTCATCGTAAAAGTGATTTTCATGAATACATGCTATTTGTCTACGTGTTTTGTATGCATGCATTGTAGTGGCTATGGTTAACATTTATATTGCTAGTGTTATAGTCTTGTGTTGTTGTGTATGATGATTGATGTGTTTATGTAATTATGTATAAATAAATATGTATCCCTCAAATATGAACTAATTTTTGAAGATAATATAGCCTCCCTGAACTTCATAATGTATAATTTGATTGTGTTTTTATTAGTTTATATGACAAGGCATGTTTGTAGGAGGTAGAACATCAAAGATGACTAGCAGAATGGTGGACTACAATTCACGTGACTCTCCCTACAAATTAGATGAACAACAAGGTGATGAGCACTCCCTTGACATAGTAGACACATTAAGATGTGTGAAAGAATAAATAAAAAATTGCAAAGTAGTCAATAGCAGGTTGATCAAGGAACATGAAATACTTTCTAGGGCACAAGAGAAGCAAGTATAAATTAATGCGGTGATACTTCATATTTGATTAGACTTGCAGAGGAAAGGACCACTTAGGATCAATCATGAATGGGAGGAAATGAATAATGGGGAATATGACAACAAACCTCGATCAGGATACAAGTTGGATAGAGAGGATACAACCAGAGACGACAAAGTTCTGGATATGCCTGACAGGAGGGGTAGTGATCATGGTATCTACTCTAGTTCTAGTTCAAAGAGAAATCACCATCATAATCACCATCATCCATACATGAGGAGTGAGAAGAGAGACTTTCCAGAGGAGTTCAAGAAATAAAAGCCTCCTACATTCGATGGAGAAATGAAGTCACAAGATACATAAGCCTGATTACTTGGTATAAATATTTTTATCATATTGCATGATTATTCGAAGAACATGAAAAATAAGTTAACTGCATTCAGTCTCAATGGGAAAGAAAAAATTTGGTGGGAAGATGTGAAAAATGTTAGAGGCATTCGAGAAGAGGAACTCACTTGGAGAGAGTTAGAGAGACTCTTCAGGAAGAAGTATATATCAGAAAGGTACTATGATGAAAATGCAAAGGAGTTTCATGAGTTGAAAATGAGTTCTATGATAAATGAGGAGTATAATAGTAGATTCTTGGAGCTTTTGAGATATGTGCCTTATCTTAATCACAGGAAACAAAGATTCAGATATTCATGAGTGGGTCACCAGTATCATTTAGAGACATGATTGAGTTTGATGAGCCGATATCATTAGAGGAAGCCATATGGAAGTTGAAGAACTATATGAGAAATCAAAGCATAGGCCTCAGTATAAGTAATATTGGAAATGGAATGAGATGAGTAAAGGAAAGTTTTCTAAGAAGAGAGGAAAGCCTCAAGATACATATTGCAAGGAGAACGTAGTGCCACATAAGAAGTTCAATGCAAATGATAGTGGACATGGCTCTCAAACTAAGGAGTAGGAAAAAGCTGATGGTAGGAAACCTTTGAGATGTTTGACTTCTGGTGGAGAGCATCATAGGAGAGATTGTCCACAATATTAGGGTAATATGACTCATATATACAATGTTGAGGAGGCACAAAAAGTTGGGGATGTTGGATAGAGTATTCCTTGCATTTAAGCAGTAGTTGATAACAGTTAGGCTAGCCATTAGGAATCTATTATCAATATGGAAGGTAAGCTTTGTGGTCAAGTTATTTCTATTTTGATTTATCCTAGATATAACTATAGTTATATCAGCCCTATCCTGGTAGATAAGTGTTGTTCGAGTAAAAAAGTGCATGAAAAATCTTGGTTGGTGCAATTGGCTACAGGGAACAAGAGAAGACTTCATCATTGGGTGAGATCTTGTGCAATTAAGCTAAATGGTATGCCTACATCAACACATCTAAATATACTTCCCTTTGGGTCATATGATTTTCTTTTGGGTATCGATTGGCTATTCATTCACAACACTAAAGTTGATTTATATGACAGGGCTATGGAATTTCTGGATGATGATGGTGAAAGAAGAATCTTGTAGGGAGAGAAGACGTGTACAATAGTGAGAATGGTTGCATCTATGCAAGCAAAGCATAGTTGCCAGAAAGGATGTATATTGTTTACAATGCATATTTCTAGTGATAAAGGTAAGGATGCTGAGGATGATGAAGTCCTGAATAAGTACTCGGTTTTATTGTAGTTTGAGGATGTGTTCCTAGCTGAGGTTCCAGAGTCAGCACCTCATAGGGAGGTGGACTTGTCTATTGAGTTGATGCCAAGAGAAGCATCAATATCAAAATATCCATACAGGATGAGCACTCCAAAGTTGGTAGAATTAAGGTGGTACCTTAAGGAAATTATTGATGAAATATACATAAGGACCAATGCATCACCTTGGGATGCACTAGCTTTGTTTGTAAAGAAGAAAGATGGTACTCTCGGGTTGTGCATTAATTACCGACAACTTAACAAGGTAACTATCAAGAATAGGTATCTATTGTCGAGGATAGATGACCTATTTAATTGGTTGAATGGAGCAATAATGTTCTTGAATATTGATATAAGATCAATATATCATCAAGTACACATCAAATAAGAGGAAATTTACAATACTACATTTTGTACTAGGTATAGGAATTATGAGTTTGTTGTGGTTCCTTTTGGTTTGACTAATGCTCCAACTACTTTCATATGTTTGATGAATGGTGTGTTGTGTCCTTATATGGACAAGTTTTTGATAACATTCATTAATGATATATTGATATATTCTAAGAATGAGGAAGAGCATGCAAAACTAATGGCATAAATGTTAAGGTTGATGAGAGAGAATAATTTGTATGCCAAGCTCATCAAGTGAAATTTCTTTTAGACAGAAGCTCATTAGCTGTGACATGTTATTATCAAGAAAGGCATAATATGGGATCCATAAAATATTAGAGCTATGATGGAGTGGCCTACTCCTAGGAATGTAGATGAGGTGAGATCATTCTTGGGCTTAACGGGTTACTACAAGTGGTTCATCAAGAACTTCTCATGTATTGGTTATCCTATTACATCTTTGCAAAGAAAAAAAAATTAAGTTTGAATGGAAAGAGGAGTGTGAAACCAAATTTGAGTAGTTGAAGCATTTTCTTAGAAATGACCCAATCTTGAAGTTTACATATCTGAATAAAGAGTTTGTGGTGTGCAAATATTTTTGCAAGAAAGGACTTAGAAAAGTCCTGATGGCAAAAGACCAGGTAGTATGTTATGGTTCAAGGAAACTAAATGAGCATGACTGAAACTATATGACTTAGGTTCTCGAGTTGGAAGCTATCATTCATGCCTTGAAGATTTGAAAGCATTATCTTCTTGGTAGGAGATTTGTTCTTATGAGTAATCACAGTGGGCAAGCAAGATGGTTGGCTACCCTTAGTTATTTTTACTTTGAGATCAATTATATTAAGGGAAAGGAGAACAAGGTTGCAGATGCTATTAGTAGGAGAATACATGTGAATCATATATAAAATATGAGTGCATGTGGGACATACTTGCAGGAGTGGGTCTTGCATGCAGGGGAAACATGATGACAAGTACCAGAAGCTTAAGCACATGATACAACAACATGCTACCAATGATCACGATGTGGATTATCATCTCATGGAAGATGGCTTGGTTAGATTCATGAATAGGATTTATGTGCTAGATGACAGTGAGTTGAAGAAGCTTAGCTTGAGAGAGTTTCATGTCAAACTGTATTCATGTCACTTGGGATATCATAATACATTGACAATAGCCAAGAAGTTATACTATTGGCCGAATTTGAAGAAAGAGATGTTTGAGTTTATTGTTAGGTGCCTTGACTATCAATAAGTAATGATAGAATGTAAGCATCCAGCTAGTTTGTTGTAACTAATTCCAATTCCATAATGGAAATGGGAGGTCATTTCAATGGGATTCATTATATGTTTGGTAAGGACATCGAGAAAAAATGGATCCATTACGGTTGTGGTTGATAGGCTAACCAAGGTATCTCACTTGATTGCAGTAAAGTATATTAATTCAACTAGTGACATAGCTCATAGATTCATCAAGAAGATAGTAAGGTTTCATGGTGTTCCTAAGAAAATTGTATCAGAAAAATATATCAAGTATACTTCTAAGTTTTGAAAGGATTATTTTATAGGATTGGGGACAAATTTAGCCTTAAGTACAACTTATCATCCACATACAGATGGTCAGATAGAAAGGTTTAATAGTATTCTTGAGGACATTTTCAGATGTATGTCATGAATCAATAGAGGAGGTGGGAGGAGTATCTTCCATTGGTGGAATTTGCATACAATAATGGTTATCAGGATTCCTTGAGTATGATTCCATTTGAGGCTCTCTAAGGGAAAAGTTGTAATGCTCACATCAACTAGAGAGATCCAGTGAATGGGGTGTTGATTGGACTAGACATGTTGGAAGAGATGGAATAGGAAATGCAGGTTATCAAGAAGAATCTAAAGGAAGCATAGGATAGGAAAAATAGTTATATAGATCAACAAAGAGCTTTCAAGGATTTTTGGGTTGGGGATCATGCATAGTTTTGATCGACCCCATGAAGAGCTCCTTAAGGATTTAGTCATGCACCAAATTGGCACCTAAATATTATGGGCATTTTAAGATCCTTGAGAGGATTGGACCATTGGCTTATAGAGTTGGATTATCATCAATAGTTAATGTCCACGATCTTTTCCATGTTTCAATGCTTAAAAGACATGTGAAGTATGTTGATAATGTCATTGGATGGTTGGTATTCCATGTGGGACTAGAATGAAAATTCTATATGAATCCTCAGTGCATTTTGCAGTGAAAGATCCTCATGCTCCACAATCGAGCAATAAAGAAAGTTAAAGTGTAGTGGAAATGCTTTGGGCCTGATGAAGATACATGAGAGACGGTTGATTAGATGCAAGCTATGTATCCTTGTCTATTCATTGGTTGAGTAAATGCATTTTGACGTATGTATTTCGGTTATGTCTATATATGCATATATATATGTTGTATTACCACATCAAGCTATGTTATAAAGCTCCAATAATTGGTATGGTTTACATGGTATGTTGTTTGTGTCTTCAACAAATGGATATGATGTAAATGCTACATCAAGTTGCATTATAAATCTCCATGGACAACATGTTTTTGTCATCATATAAGTGTCATTGAACACTGGGTATAGTGTTTCCCCAAGGGGGAGGATTTTGTAACAACTCTTGGTTTATTTTCTGTGTAAATAAAATAATACCAAGTTCGTGGGATACGTATTCTAAGATCAATGGTGGGTAAAAACATAATAATGGGCATTTCTTGTTATTAATTAATGGATATGGAAATTGGAAAACGTATTGGAAAAGGAAAGAAGCATTAGTTGGCATTTATTTATTAAAATAAAGGATAATTGCAGAAAAGGGAGATGAAGGGTCACATATATATATGAGGAGAAAAATGAAGAAAAAATAGAGGAAAATGAAGAAAATAGAGTCATAAATAATAAAAAGGCATAAGAGGATCAATTGATGGCTTTTAATAGTTTCTATTTTGAATCTCTCTCATACACGGTAGCACACTTGGAGCATTCTTGGAGCATGCTTGGAGCACACTAGTATTCACTACGATTGGAGAACAAAGCCAAATGAAGAAAGGAAGCAGAAGGAGATGGTGGGTCAGAAGCTAGAACTATATTACTTGCAGGTAACATGTTTCATGCATGATCTCGTTATTGTTTTTTGGATGCATGGTATATGCATGTGATTATATAGTTATGTGTTGTCATTGGCTTGGACGATTTACTAGATTGAAAATGATTTGATCCTTGCCTTACCATTTCCTGGATAGCCATGGTGTTGTGGGTTATTCCACTTGCTTTTTTCTAATTGGCTCTCAGTTTTTCCCTATGGATGTGGTTTGGAACAAACACTTTCGAGGCATGGAGCAACTTTGGTTGAGTTACTAGTCCTAGAGCCTAGGAAGGGAAAAACACTTTGGATCCCTTAGTGGGTTAAGTTACTAGTCATTAGAGGCAGGTTGGATAAATTCTCTAGAGCCCCGTGACAATTCTGTGTTGAGTTACTAGTTCCTAGAGCCCTAGATAATGCGGGTAGAGAACGATCTAGTTATGGTTAGTGATTTCTGGACTATAGAGGTGGAATCATTGTGGTTGAATGTTGATGTAGTTTGGTCTCTAGAAGCCTTGATTGATTTTGTCTTGGTTTATTCAATGAGATACCATATTCATGCTCGGAATATGACACAGGTTTGATTGGATGAAAGAAAGATTTGGTTCAGCCAATTGATTGTCGAGTAGTATGTGCAAGTCCCTGACTTTGTTGGAATTTTCATATGTTAATATGAGGTATTTTAATATTATTATTTATGAGAAGTTGTATTAGTTATTGTGTTGATTCGTAATTTTGTGTTGCTGTTTCTACAACACCCTCCAAAATTTCACTACATTCTAATTTTAGAGCCTACTTCATTGTCATATCAAATGTTTCCCTTGTCATCAAGTGTCATTATATGTTGTTTTCTATGTCTTAATTGTTCTTGAGCATTCTCAAGTTTTGTTGCATTCATTAGAAATTCCGTATATGCACTTCATAGTCATAACACCTTTGTTGTTGTAAAACAACACTTTTTGGTCACTGTTTATACTTGGGGAATGTGCATAAATTGGAATTTTGATGTCTATTCATTTTTTACCAAGATTGCCTAAGTTTTCTTGATCAGTTAGTATATTTCACACATTTTTTTATGTATAGAACTCATCTTACTCCCCCCTTGATCAATCATCTAAGCTTAAAAAAAATCGGTTATAAAATGATCCCATTTAGGCCAAGAGCACATGAGAACACTCTGAAGCCTTGATGGGAGACCCTTTGTTGTTCAAATTGCACCTTTTTCCCTCTTTGAGAGCTTGGTGCACTGTAAAAGTATGAAGCCCCTTCCTCGTTCCAAACTATTCCTTCCAAAATGACTAAGCCTTCCTAAAGTGGACTCATTTTAATTGAAGAAGTGTGCCCTCCTCAAACACTCTAGCACACCCTAAAGACCTGAAGCTCATTCCTTCAACCTTCCAATATGTGCCATGTGTCCTCCTAAACTACTTAAGCACACTAACACACCTTGAAGGCACAAGTCTCCAACCTTCATCCTTCAAGAGTGCTCCCTACTCCCTTCCCGATGCCTCTTAGGTGCATGAGTGCACCCCGAAGGCATGAAGCCTTAGCCTTTAGCCTTCGATAGCATGCTCTCTGCCCTCCCTCTCTCCCTTGAGTGCATAATGCACTTCGAAAGCTCAAAGCTTTCCCGTTTGTTCTTTGGACTTGCAACATGCACCCTTCCTTAACTAATTTCTTCCCTAGGTTGCATGAGCACATGCTGAAGCCTCAAAGCTCCTCCTCCCTAGTCCTTCAGCCTTTCAGAGTTCACCTTTGCTCCCTAAAGATTATGTGGCCATTGCAAGCACACCAAAAAGGAGTGAATAGGAAAATTTGCATAAAACATGGTAGAGTAGGAGTTTTTCATACTGATAGTTGCTCACAATAAGGAAACACAAAAAAAATAGTATGAATATGAGTGGTCCCAACTTAGAATTTTTGGCATGACCTTGTGCACATAGGTAAGAATGAAATATGAGGTTAACCTAACACTCCTGGGCCACACAGAAACAACGAAGGTATAAGGGATAACTGACTAACACTGCAATGTAAACAACCAACGTGCAGAAGAGTGGTCACAACATACCATTTTTGGCACAACCTAGTACCCACGGGCACCTAAAGGGAACAAAGTTTGAAATTTCCTAGGCATGCCCACACCACATGATAACAAGAAAGGAACATGGGCATGCCTAGTGAAAAGGCAGAATGAGTGACCAATATGCACATGAGAAGTCACAACTTGGCATTTTTGGCATGAACTTGTGTGCTTTGGTGGTTAAGAATAATGAAATTTGAGATTTCCTGGGCATGCTTAGGTAGAAGGAAATGTGGGGACACCTAGGTTCACTTGGGTCGAAGGAAATTTTAGGGGTGTGCCTAGGAAGAATGAAATTTTGGGTTTCCTCGATGTGCCCATGTGAAATGAAATTTGATGTTACCTAGGCATGTCCATGTCACACAATAACCACCAAGGCACAAGGGTATGTCGAACAACAATGAAACACGAATGACCAATATCCACAATAGTTGTCACAATTTAGCATTTTTGGAATGATTGCTTCCACCTAGGCATAATGAAATTTAAGGCCTCAAGAGAAAACTTTGGTGGAATAAAATTTGATTCCTAGGAATGCGCAAGCGGATTTGAATTTCAGGTTTCCTAGGAAAGCTCGAGAAGAATGAAATTTTAGGTTTATTAGGTGTGCCCACACCATGAGACAACAATTGAGGCACAAGGGAACACCCAATAACAAGGTAGCATGAAAGACCAACATGCACACAAAATTTCATAAAGTAGTAATTTTTGCATGGCCACGTGCACGTGGTTTCCCCTACGAAATGAAATTTGAGTTTTCTTTGGCTTGCCTAGGTATAAGTAATTTGAGGTTTCTTGGGTGCACCCATGTAGAATGAAATTTGAGGTTTTCTAGGCATGACAAAACTATATGAAAACAATCAATGCACAAGGGAACGTTTGGAAAAAAGGCAACATGAATGACCATAATGCACAAGAATGTTCACAACATAACATATTTTCCATGATCATATTGGCTGGGTGCCGAGATGGAATGAAATTTTATGTTTCCTAAGCATGCCTGAGCATAAAATGATTTTAGGTTTACTAGGAATGTCCACGTTACACAACAACAACCAAGCCATGACAGAGCACCCATCAATAACACAACAAAAATGACCAATACACAAAAGAGAAATCACAACATAGAATTTTTGGCACAACTTGAGTGGTCAAGTGGAACAAAATTTGAGTTTTCCCAGGCACACTAGGGTGAAACAAAATTTGAGTTTTCTTGGGTGCACCCACACCACACGACAACAACCAAGGCACAAGGGAGAACTGAGAAACAATGCATCACAAATGAAAAATATGTAAGAAAACAACCAAGGCACTAGAGAGTGTCTGATAATATGCAACAAGAAACACTAATATGCACAAGAGCAGTCACAACTTAGCATTTTTAGCACAACCCTGTGTGACTAGGTGCCCATATTGAACAAAATTTAGCGTTCTTATGCATGCCAAGCCAGACCAAAATTTGAGGTTTCTTATGTGTGCCTGGGGTGCTGCATGACATCAACCAATGCACAAGGGAGCACCCAATAGAAAGGCAACATGAAAACCAATTTGCACAAGAAAAATCATGACTTGGCATTTTTGGCACAATCTCATGCACCTATCCGCTTAGGCATAGCAAAATTTTATATTTCCTGGGTGTGATCCAGCAAAAGGTTATTTTAGGTTTCCTTAGTGTGGCCAATCAAAATGAAATCCAAGTCTTCCTAGGTGTACCCACTCCACATGAAAACATCCAAGGCACAATGGAGCATCAGACAACAAGGTAGCATGAACTACTAATATGCATAAGAGTGGGCATAACTTAGCATTTTCTCATGACTTCGTGTGCCTAGGTTCCTAACCAAAATGAAATTTAGGTTTCCTAAGTGAGCTTGAGAAAAAAGGACTTTAAGGTTTCTTGGAAGCACTTAGGCAGGAAAACATTTGAGGTTTCTTTGAGTACCCACACCACATGACAACAGCCAAGGAAGAACAGAGTGCTTGGAGGCAAGAAAAATGAACAACTAATATGCACAAGAGAGGTCACAACATAGCATTTTTGGCATGGCCTTGTCCACCTAGGCACCCTTACTACACAAAATTTGGCATTTCCTAGGCATGCCTGGGTGGAATGAAACTTGAGTTTTCTTGTGTGCACTTGAGACACAACATAACATCAACTAAGGCACAGGGGGGCACCCAACAATAAGGTAGTGCGATATACCAATATTCATAAGCATAAAAATGACTTGGCTTCTTTGGAAAGACCTTTGTAACAACCCCAACCATTATTCTCATGTAATACACGTTGTAAACATTTCATGGAAATGAAACTAAATGGGATAAGTCAAAGGGACACAAATTCCAGAGTTGTGAGGTTGCTTGTTGAGATTGCCATGGGTATTTTGCGTTAGAAATATGAACTTTTCTAGGACAACCATTAAATGAGTTGGTTGTTTAAGCCTTAATGGACTAACCATTAAGTTAATATGGGCTACAAAGAGCCATGCAGGCCATGCTACCTTGAGATACACTCACTAGAAAAGGAAGAGAAGAAATGAATGGAGGTTGATAGTTCAAACAATAAGGAAAAGGGGTCAACCCCTATGAAGTAGGAAAATTAGTAGAAGGGAAGGAATTTAGAAGGGGAGAACGAGATTCATTAGAGACATCTAGTAGGAGCCAAAGGGAAAAAAACAATACTATAATATGAGTTTTGTTGGCAACATGGTTGAGAATATGGTTTATCCTTTCTGAGGAGCAAGGCCTTCAGATTCCTTGTAAAGCCATGGGTTGGAGATGGTTCTCTCTAGATTCCCTTAGTCACTAGTAAAAATGACTAATTTGATACTAAAAAAGTGACTAAAATTTTCATTTAAATTACCATTTTTCAGTTGGTGACCAATAGTAGCTAATTTAAAGTATCTTATAACGCAACCAACTTTTAGTTGTTTTAACTTAGTCATTAATTAGTTGTCTCTTTTCAATCATCTAGTGGTATGTTTAGTTATAAATTTGGTCATTAATTTACTCATTGATTTAATCGTTAATTTCCACAATTAATGAAAAAATATAAAACAAAATATATTACTATATAATCACCCGCGAAAACCAATTAATGGACAAAGAAATATGACCAAAATTTTGGTCATGTTGTAAGACACTGTAAATCAGCAACTGATAGTCATATATATGCAAATTATAGTCATCATTTGAAACCAATTAATGACCAAAGAAATATTACTAAATTTTGTTCGTGTTATGAGATACTATAAATTTGGTATTAATTGTCATATAGATGCAAAATTTAGTCATCATTTGTAATAAAAAAATTATCATTTGGAGTTGTCATTTATCTTTTTTCTGGTAGTTTCATATTCATTATATAAATGAATGATTTAATAGTTTATACTCATTTCATTTACTTTCACTAATAATAATCATAAATGACTAATTTAGCCATATATTCATTTTATTTTTGTTCATCATTAATCAAAATAAACTATTAATTTAGTAATTTTAGATTGATTTTATGTGCTCATTATTAATCATCATAAATTAATTAGTATTATTTTGCAACTATCAAGTGAAACTATAAATAATTTCAACCACATAAATTATATATATGAAATGTACAATATTACAATAGGAGTTTCCAACTTAATATTGGTTGGACTACAATCTACACAAGAAATATTGTTTCATCATTTCAAAAAAATATCATTATGATGCCAAGGCATTGCAGGTGAATTCACCAACTCTAAAGAATTTACCATCAGTCTCTATGTGTGTGTCTTATGTGGGATATTGGCTCCAAGGGTATCACTTGACTAGTTCTCTTCTCTGTCTCTTTTTTCATCTATTTCTCCAATGCTATTGTTCTCCTTTTTCTTCAATTCCTACTTCTTACCATCAATATTGAGTTTCTTTTCTAAAAACAAAGGAAAATAAAATGCAAAGCATAAGACATTAAAGAAGATGAACATTGTAATATAAAATAAATTATAATATGAAGGATTTATACAACATATACCTCAACATAAACAATGTCAATGCCATTTTTTCCCTAAAAGCAAGAAATGTGAACAAGTTTTCCTTAGTTGGGTAGTAGTGGCTATTATGTGGCCAGATGACCTGTATAAGCAAAGAAAGGAAAAGGTCACCATAGAAAATAACACCTTATTAACTTAGTATTCAACCTTTAGGGTAATGTTAGGAACAATCATGTCAACTAAGTTACATGCTAAAAAGCTCAGGTTATACATAACTTGTTGTAAAAGCAGCTACAACCACCCTCCAAAATTTTAGCTCGCATGCAAATTTTGGAGCCTAACATGGATCGTGTAACTAATCGTTCCCTGGTCACTTACTAGTAAGTTGATGATCTCCAGCCACCTCATTGATCTTAAGAGTTGTTCACGTTCTCATCTTTATGTAGCATGGGTCATCTTTGGGCATCAAGATTATCGTTAGTCATGCAAAGGGAAGTTTGTTCTATTTCAAGGAGAAACCTTTATGTGTATGAGTTGTTCTCATTACATAGACATGTTTCACACTCACTTCACACACTCTTGCTATGAAGTTTGTTGCAACAAGAAAAGTATGTTTTATATGTTGTGTATGGTCTATGTTGAATCACTAAGTGTTCAAGTGTGTGATTGTAGTTAAAATTCTATCACTCTTCACATCAGTTCCACTGATCTCAGACTTAGCTAGATTCTAGAGTTTCCCGAGTAACCTAGCGTCATCCAACTTTCTAGAACTTCACACTTCACTTCTGCAACCCTCAAGTTGTTTCCCTTACCTGCAGGAACTATGCAATGCGTAGAGATCCTGACTTCCCTTGGCATCCAAAATTGCGCAGTGGTGTCCTTCAGCTGCTTAGTTTATCTTGCAACCTGAAACTATACAAAGGTGTCCCTTAGCTTCCCAGTCTGTCTCACATTTAGAAACTACACAGAGGTGTTCTCCCAGGACCCCATCCTATGATAGTGTATTGCATTCCAAAACTGCGTAGTGATCTTCTAGTTGTCCACTCTGGCTTGCATTCAGAAACTATGAAAATTTCCTCCTAAGACATCATCCTGGTGTTGAGTCCCAAAACTACATCTTTCCTACACCTTTTTCTAGCTTCTTTCCATTCATCTAAACCTCCTAAATCATCAGTATCATTGCATAGTAATTTCAAAAAGGGCATTTAAAGTTGTTTCTTGACTATGTGTTTGTGTTGCTATTTGAACTAGATTTTTGTTTATAAGCTACGGAATCTTGTCACTTTCTGCAGCTAGCCCAAGTTTCCGTAGCTATTTTGTCAAAGTCTATATTGCAGGTGTCTTCAGGCGAATCGAGCCACATGGGCAAGTTGCAACCGACGTGGACATGGACCGAGTCCTATTGGCTCAGTCAAATTCATCAGAAAAGGCCATAGTCAACGGTGGGAAAAACAGTGGTCAACTCAAGAGTCCTACAATGATAAAACTCTGTTTTTCACCATGTGAGGCTTTGCATGGTTGTTCCTAGATCTATGGGGACAATTTAACACCTGTGGACTACTCCATGAACCAGATCCAATAGCCACCTTCCAAAGATTGAATCCTCATGGCAGCCATAATGCTAAATCTCGGGACGTGGTTGTTTACATGTCTTGTATCAGCACCAAATGTAGGAAAACAATTATATTATCCTTTGTTATAAATAATGCATTCTCATATGCATATTAGTTAGCTTTTTTATAATGTAATTTTGATTGTAAAGGAACCCACTGTGCCGTAACTTTCTCACTATGTTGTGACTGCATTTTAATACATGAGAAGTCTCTGTTTTTTAGCTCAATTGGTGGTTGATCGTTGATTGTTCGAGGATTGTGCAGAGGGCCCCTACACAGGCCGAGGTCTTGTTTATTACTATAGAGTTTCATGTTTCATTTCTTTATGTTCTTATACCATAATCATTAACTTGTATATATATCACAGTTCTTATGGTGTTAACGCTTGATAGTTGTCCATAGTTTTTCACCTTTTATATAATGTTAACTAATCTGTGCTTTGATTTCAGATCACAATAGGCAGCCTGGGCAACACATAGTTTTCTAATGACTAATGCCATGGCATCATTCTTGTCCTTCTGTTGATTTTCATTTCCTTTAGTTTCTAGTTCCAACATTGTGTTATTTATTTCAGTTTTGCTCATTTACTTTTCTGCGAGTTAGTTATTGAATTTCTCATGACATTCTCAGTTACCTCCTAAACCCAAAGCGAGTCGAATGGTGAGGGATTGAAGTATGAAGTGTGTAGTTTGATATTAGTTTATTTTTCTGCAAGTTAGTTATTGAATTTTTCATGACATTCTCAGTTACCTCCTAAAGCCAGAGCGAGTCGAATGGTGAGGGATTGAAGTATGAAGTGTGTAGTTTGATATTAGTTTTATTTTCTGCAAATTAGATATTAAATTGCTCAAGTTGTTTATGATTACCTCCTAAAGCGAGAGTGAGTCGAATGGTGAGGGGTCAAAATATGAGTTGATGTAATATGATTTTAAGTTTACTTTGCTTGCAATTCTTAGATTTCTTTGAGTTCAGATTTTCTTATATTTTCATGGAAGCAAGGATAATGGGTTTCATGGTCACTAGTTCACCATTGTTTAATTAGAATAGTGGTACATTTTCACTCTCTTTTCAAGAACTAGTTTCATCATCGCATGTTTTTAAAGTTTGAAGTTTTGAAAATCATTTTAAAAGACATCATTACCTTCAACATTTATATCATACTTGTCTTTTAGAATTTCCATCTCACATTAGGGAATTAACAGAAATAAACCCAAAACGAAACAAAAACTCAAAAACGACAAAAATTAAGAAATAGGCTATCTTGCACATATAGTGTGTCGCGTTTCAATAGTTTACGACTCCCAGATTGACAATTAATACATCAATTTAGGACACTCTGAATTGACCAAACACTTTTCCTGAAGTAGTGCCATAAAATCCACTCAACCTCTACTTATCCAATAGGGTAAAATTGCAACTTAATGAGAGTTTTGAAGTCCTTCCACTTAGACATTGGAGGATATCCCTCCAACCTCAAGGTATCGATGTAACTCTCCCACAAAGTTAGGGAACGACCCTCTAATTTTAGTTGCACAAATGAAATATTTTGTTCTTCCTCAATTTTATGGGCACTGAAATACACCTCAAGTTATTACAGTTTGCCATTCAACTTAATAGTGTCTTCCATTTTAAATAGGGGTTGTGATTGATTCATGACACTCGAACCATTCTTTCGTTGGTTCTTTGTTTATTCCTAATCTCATGATCTCCCTTCTGATTTTTCCATTACATTTGAACCCCCATCTTCTCCAAATATCCCAAGCTTATTTCTCATGGCCACTATGAAGAGATTTACATTACGATTTATATTAGAGACTCGTTGTTCTAGTCAAAAAAACATCTCCTTTGCATAAATAGTCTCTGTGTGCTCTACCTCCTATCCTTCCTGGCTATTTTTCTTAGTTATGGAACAAAAACACTCGCAGGAATGGAGTCCATTTTCCTCCTAATGGCCTAGTTATAACATAACCCGATAGCCAACTAGTAGTTAGGTTTGACTACCACAACCCTTAACTAGAGTTACAATATAAATTCCTCTAAATTCTTCTACATCATAATCATGTTGCTAGCCCATTTTCCATGAATAATGGGGGTTGGTGTGCCATCCTCTTAAATTATGGTGTGAAAACAGGAAGGTTAACTTCTTAGTGGAATAACCTTTGTATACAAACCTCGATTGATGTGTTTCTTGGTCGATTGGGAATGTATTTTGGTGTAGAATAGAAGAAAAATGTTTTGTTGTACTATTACTAAGTTTTACCCCCAAAGCATTTCATTTGACACCTCAAAATGCTTCCGAAAGGTTTCAGACCCTGTTTTGCCAAACCGGGTCCCGTCAATAAAAACGGCCCCGTGAGTTGATTCCTCCGCTTTTTCTACTTTGAAAGCATCTATATTTATGAAAAACAATATAATGACCTAGTCTAGATTAGGTAAGCTTCTTGAAACTTGTTGATTCTTGAACCTTTCCCGATAGTGAACTTGGGCGGAATGCCACATATTCAATATTTTAGATACATTTATGAAAAAATTACTTGCAACAATATGGTCTTTGTTAGTTCCGCATGAACTAATGTCGCTCAAGTTGGACTTTTGAAGCTTTATATATAATATTTCTACTAAGGATATTAGTTCTTGAATTAGTCAAAAACTCAATTTTCTCATCAATTACTTTAGAAATTATAGTAACCTAAAATTTATATCATGTGTACTTACGTATGTAATCCTAAATATTCACAATTTGAAATTTCACATATTTATAGTGAATATTCCTAGGTGAATTTTTTGTGGCTAATTCTAGGATTAGTTAAAATTCCCAAACTTCCACAAGTTATATCTCAAAAAATATAATGATAATAAACTTGAAACTTTTACAAAAATTCAATAGCCAATGTTTCCTCGGGATTTCGGAAATTCAAGAATCTTAAACTTATTGAAAATAAATTTATAGCAAAAATCCCAAGATAACTAATTTGAAATTGATTTTGTAACTAGACATAAACCCTATTTTCCATGGGTTATATATAAAAACCTATAATTAAATAGAATCTAAAATTTTGATCACATGTACCTCTGGATTTCTCTTCAATTGCTTTAAAATTTTGTTATTTGAAACTTCTTAGAAAAGAAGTTATAATGAAAAAATCAAGATTGCCTTATTGAAGGAGCCAAAGGATAGGATTGTATTTTCTGATACAAAATGTCATGCCGAAACAACTAAAATAATTTAAGAAGGGAGAAGGAATTAACTCGACATATTAAGAAAGAGATAGTAATGAAAATAAAGCCTTTTCAAGGTGGAAACCCAATTTTACAATAAATAAAAAAATTATGAGATGAAAAGAAATGATTATGAAACAAAGTATCCTTTGTGTGTATAGGACACAAAAGGTACCATTAAAATTAAATCATCTAGCCTAAAACACTAATACAAAAATCATAATATAATAACTCAATGTCTAGGGCTATACATGAGGTTTTGTCTAGGGATTAACATATTATAACCCATGTGTGTGTGTGTAAGGAGACAAAAATGTAGTTTCAATGAAGTGTGGTTAATTGTAGCTTAAATAAAATATAGGGATTCATTAGTTGATAGAAAATTATTTCCATAAAGCAGTAACAAGTGCTTTGCAATAATTATTAATTTAATTGAAATTTAATGTTGTACTTGTGATACTTTATATTTTGAGTGCACTGAGTGGTTAAGAACATGTGTTTCCTCTTAAGCGGTCATCAGATAAAATCTAGAGGGGCTAGAGTATGTACATCTCTACAAAATTTATCAATTAAATCACTGCATTGAGATGGGTTCCTTGTTCTAGAAACAAGAGGAATCTCACACAACAATTTGGTGTCTGGCTTAGCTTTGACCTTAAAAATAAGTTATATTGTTATTATCATTAATCCTAACATTTAGATTGAAAATGAAATTACATTGTAAGAGGAATTAAAAAACATTAAATAAATGCCATTTGGCTGGTAGCATACTATGTAAATGGTAGCATACTATGTAAATAGGAAATATACAAATAAATTAATCCGACATTCAAGAAATGAGATGATGTGGACTATCGATGCATCAATTCTGCTAATACATTTAGAAATGTGAACTAGGAAATCAATTGTGGCCATGAATTTTACGTGGCCACTAAATGTAATTCACATGAGAATATATTAAAATAAAGCATTTAATCACATTGGAAATTATCACAATAGAAAACATAGACTACCTTGGAAAGCGAAATGGAAAAATGAGCAAATAATGGATTCTTGTGCTCTTTTAAAACGAAGAGAAATACATGTAAGGGGACTACATTCATGCTTGAATGTTATTAACTCTAGTTTTATAATAGTTAATATAGTTTGTAGTGATTTCAACTTATCTTCCTAATCATGGGCAACTCATGTCAATGTTTCAGCATTCTGAGTTATAGGACCAGCTTATGTTATCCCTATCTTTATAACCCTCTTCACTTAAAATCACTTGCTAACTGTTTATGATTTTTTTTCTCTATTCTTTATTATAGAATCCATTTCTACCTTATGACAATTCTCCATATAAAGTTCTACGCTTTGTAGACTACTCGAATTTAATAAATCCCCTCAACAAGCAAGGCGTATCCTCTTTTATAATGCCAATTTGAAATACCTAAAAAAAAATCCCTTACATTAAGTTGATTGATTCATCTCAATGTAGGCATAAAATGAAACTTCTAGCCTTCAATCTTGAACAAGATCTCCTTCCCATCAATGGGATGCTGACTTCAAAAGCTCGATAGAATTATCCTAAGATTTCATTAAGTTAAAAAGACATAGTAAAGAAAAAGGGTTTTACCCACCTGCTCTTTACATCGTTTATAACATTATTATTAATTTAGTATAAGATGCAGAGATAAGAATTAGTTAAAAAAGATAATATATTTATATTTTTTTTAATAAAATAATTGTTTTTTTTTGACATTATTTTTCAATTCGAATTATTTTTAAAACGTAACATTCCGATTTTCTGAATAAATAGTATTTAAAAAATTAAATATATGAACAAAAAATTGGAAAAAAATAATTAAACAACATAACAATTTTGTAACGAATGAATTGAGTTAAAAAAATAATCATATCATTCTCCCAACTTATCATCATATGCGCATATAATTTCAACTCCAAGTGAATGTACGCTTATTTCCTTTTTGTTTTTTTATTTAAAAGGGCAGCCAAGATTTAATGTCGAGCGAATATGCTCATGTTAGGCTTCGTCTTAGTTCTCAATCAACAGTTGTCATGAAAGGGAGTGTGAAATGATTGAATGAAAATTAAATGGAACTGGAAATAATTATACCTTTATTTAAAGGTCGACTGCGGAGTGTTGGCCATTGTGACATGTTGATTGAAGGTTGACTACAGGGGTTAAATTTGACGGAAGGTTGAATACAGGGGTTAAATTTGAGGGTTGCCTCTACCGGTTAAAGAATTTTTTTTTATGACGGTTTTGTTTTTAAATTGTTTATCATATGAATTTTGATATTTATTTGTACAAGTTTTATTTAATTTTTGTAATTTGTAAAATTTTTATGATGTGTTGTATCAATCAACTCAAGTGTTATAGCTACACTTTCATTTCAGACTTGTTGATGAAATTTTTTTGTGATTTTTCCAAATTGTTGAAATGTTCATCTTTTTTTCTTTTTAAAATAGAAATAGTGAGAAAATAAATGAAAAATATGTATCTACATACTTTTAAATCTTTATTTCTAAGAAATATCTTTTATATCATATATATATATATATATATATATATATATATAATATATATATTAATATTTATATATATATATATATTTATATATCATCTCTCTTCTCTCTCTACTATATATATACTCACATGAAAATAGTGACGTAAATATTATTGCAATATAAATTGACAAAAAAAAATTCACATGTTTTCTTCGTCACTCTAAACTTTCTATCATCCACGAATCTGTTCTGTTTATATCAACTTATAACTATTTCATGGTAGCAGATATATTTTAGAGATTGAATTATATATTTCCAAAATTCAATCAATATAAACAAATCAAACAAGAATTTTGCAATATCAATAAATTGACTTCTCTTATATCCATGAAAAATTAGTAAATCTAGTTAAATCTGCAGAGATGGCAGATTTATATTCATTGATTATTAAATCTAATTCTAGAGGTTCTAGGAATCGATCCTTAGCGATGGTACTAAAGAAACATTATCTCCCACTCTAATGCACCGATCTCACACAAATGCCTGTAAATATTAAACAAAGGTAAAATAATATTTACGTGGTAATTAATATTTTTCATCTAAATAATGAATTTATTTTCATTGAAAAAAATTCAGAAAAACATAAACTGTCTTGAAATTTCAAAATAGATCCACTTATTAAATATCACAGTTTTCACACTTTACTTACCCATATTCACAATTTCAAAGAAAAATATTTACGACTTTGTAAAAGTATTAATTATATTTGACTAGCAAAGCACCTATTTTCATCTTTTCTTATGACCTCTTTACACGAATCAAACAAATTATGAAAGCCCTCATATAGAAGTTTAGAATGTAACTATTGTCAATCGGCGGTAGAAGAAAAACAGACAAGACACTTCAAAGTCGTATGGACTCAATTTATTGAACATCTCAGAATCCTAATAACTAAAATCATCAATACAAATTATGTGATATAAGTGTTTACTAAAACAGGCAACTCTTGGCATTGATTTTGCACTAATTTCTAGAGCGTTTATAGCTACCAGAAAATACCAAGATGGACGAGGTGAAGGCTTCAATGGAAAATGACGTGTTAAGTTGTAAATGGCGGTTGTGTATATAGGTTTACCTTTTATTTAGAGGGTTGTTTTGTTTGGATTTTTAGAGGGTTTGGGTTTTGAGATGGTATTGTAAAGCCTTTGTGGTAAAGACATGGTAGCTTTAAATGTAAATGGTTTACGGTTTATAATTGTGGAAATAATGAAATAGATGGCCATTTTTACCCTCTTTGATTGTAATTGGTTGTATCACTAGGCTTTTGATGGATCATAAATTATGGCAATTAGTTACCATTCTAACACTTCTCCATCGTTTTAATGTAGTGTACTGACTATTGTTGTAAGTTTCTACTTAAAATTAGTTTCAGAAAGTTGTATTTCTAAATTGAGATTTTGGTTGTTTTAAGTTTATTTTTGGGCGATGAATGCGTAATTCCTAATATATGAATTGGAAAAATACATTATTTATTGAAATAAAATGTACAGAAAACCTCTCTTTGAATAGAAAGCCAAGCAGACAAGTTAATTTTTCCTACGACCTTGAATTTTATAAATTGATTTTTACTTCTAATCAATAGTCCTTCATTTGCTACAATTGTAAAGCACAAGAAGATTTTGTTCATATATTAAAATAAAGTTTGATTATGAATGTAAATATATTCAATGGAGTCATTATTTCAATATTTTGGGATAAAAAAGTGAAAGAATTTTCAAACAAAAACAGAAAAGAATCGTGCAAAAACCACCTACCTATAACGAAATCTACCAGCAAGAAGCTTAAGAACCATTGAAGCTTGAGAACCATTAAACACATTCCTATTCTCTAGCGAAATCTACGACAAGGAGCTTAAGAACCATTGAACATATTCCTGTTATCAAACTCTATGAGTGTTCTACAATCTGTTCTCAAACTGTGATAGCTAAAATGGCTAGAATTTGGAACTTGAATTGGAGTCCCGAAATTCTGAACATAAATGGTAATTGGTAGGGTGGTAACTACTCGCTGGAAGCCTTGAGGTCACGACTCACCAACCCAATTAATTCATGCTACATGAGATGACATTCACACTTAAAGCTGAAATTTATTGCCTCGTCCTGCAAGTTTAATTATGTAACACTTTTTCATCATGAGTTCATGGCTTCAGAGAATATTATATTATTTTTCAGATTAGGCTTTTATCGTACCAATTACTTCCTCTTGTTTATATTTTTATAAAATGTATGTATATACATTTATGCGCTTTAAAAAATAGTTATACAAAACTGTGCATACTTTATATAAAGTTAAAGTTGTTTAGCCATCAAAACAATTAATTTTATATCATTACATATGGGATATGGGATTTTTGTTCAAACATATTGTATCAGAATCTAGATTTTATCACGTGATAGTTATCAGGCATGCCAATATTATAAAAATAAACATGGCACAAAAAAAAGTAGGAAGGAGGCGTTCTGGCCCGGACCACTTAGAGTTTAAACTGATTCTAACCTATCATCATGATTAGCTAACTTAGAGTTTCAACAATTAACTGAAAGCTGAAATAACTATTAAACTCTGCCGTCACTGCGGTGTATATATATAATAATAAAAAATTGAAATTGGTCAATTTTCCATACGTCCGTCAATATGACATTTTCAAAAATTATTAGCTAGTTAGCGATGACATTTAGATTTGGAAACTAATAGTATTTAATGTGTAAAAACCAAAAAACGAGTATACGTGTGTCAAATTTAACCCCTGGGTGACTATATTGATGATTTAAATCATAAATAAGTTGTGGGTTGTTTTTTCAATATTATCCAAGGTACGTTATGGTTCATAAAACATTTTAATACCCAATACAACAATCATTTTGTGTTACGATTTGATAGCGATCACATCATTAATGAATTCTCATTCATTGGCACATAATGGGAGTGTTGGCTAGCTAATGATTGTTTTAGCGAGCGGTGAATGGATCAGGGTAAGGAGCAGCGAAACTTATTTTCTTCAGTCAGATATGTATTGTATTTGTGGATTAATTAGTACCATAAGTTTAAAAAACATCGATATGTAAGTTAAATTTGTTGTTCTAGTTAATCCTTAGAATAAGAACGAAAATTGAGAAACATGTTTGGACATGAACGTTGAAGCTATTAAGCCCAAACTAGAAAGAAAGGTATCCTTATCATTACTTAAATGTATAAAAAGAAAACCAAACGAGCATCGATTTGTAAGTTAAAATTGTTGTTTTGGTTAATCCATAGAATAAGAAGGAAAATTGATAAAAATATTTGAACAAGAACGTTGATGTTATTAATCCAAAACTAGAAACCATACTGATAAAGTGATAAGACATTAGGTATCTTGTTATGCAGAATCTACGACTTCAGATAGAAGTATCTACCCTAGATCTGGTGGACTGACCTAGAACAATATAAAGACAAAGGGACTAATGTTTTCCTTAAAGTAATTAGATAATGGGATGAAGCCTACCTGGAATCTATCATATTCTTCTCTTCTTCTTTGGCTTGAATGCTCCAATCCTAACTCTGGTCGCTATAATTAGAATATGCACAGTCAGATAACACAAGTCAATGATCCACGTAATCTATGGAGCATCATCTAATCACATTATTACATAGATCAACATGGTATTGAAATATATGAAACCATAACATCATATATAGGAAAACAAAGAACTCTTTGTATTAATAGAAATGGAGTGAGTTACAACCAAAAATAGGTGTTGATCCTATAAAAGAGATCCTCCAAGTTGACTTGTCCTTTCCTTGTCACAAAGTGTACCTCTAATAACTCTAATGCATGGAATGATATCTCTTACAACAACAACATAAGGGTAGAATCACTCTCCAAAAGTCAACCCTTGCCAATGGATGGAAGTAAGTATATAGGTGAAGGAGGTAGTTCATGAATTCTTATCCTTTTACCAATTTGGGCTTGAGATCCACTCTTTATAGGAGGATGAGCTCAAGGGATGAGGGATGAAAACTCCAAGGTAGGATAGGATATTATTCAAGACTTTTATCTGAGGTAAATGGTTACAATAGATCCTACAAGCTTCTGGAAGCGGAAGCTTCGAGATTCTTTTTTGTTTTCCTATATTTCTAGATTCAGTGCACCCAAAACACTGAGCAACCTTTTGGTGATCAGAACAGGTGCACAGTAGGGCAACCTAGTAGCAAACATTGTCTAGTAAGAGGCCAGGATATGCTGGTCCTTAAAATGAATGAAACAAGGTGTTTTCAGGCAGAAACTCAGGGATCAAATGAGTCATGGTTACAAATTTGTGCGAGGATGATGAAAAGGGGTCAAAGGATGTTGATTGATCTAGTTGAAGGCCTATTGACTAGATGTGACAAAATGGTCTATAATAGATTGCCTACTAAAGCACAAAGTAAAAAACGATAGTTGATGACTGAAGTGCTTTACCTTGTGACAAGTCAGGATCAAGAACAACTTGCGAGATCATCATCTGGTACAATACATTTACATCATGACATTTTTGAGAGGGGGGCATACCCATACTCAACACGTAAGCTAGCATTACATGTAAAATTGATCAAAATACACATCCACAGATGACAAATGGTGGAAACATGACTAGATTATTATCTATATAATCATATCCATCATACATTGTGATCTTGTATTACCCATGAAATTGTAGCCCAGATGGATGAAACTAGATCGAGGGTCTTCTATCTTGTTCACGAGACCAACCAGTGTATGAGCCTAACCATGTGAATCAATGAGCTAGAGTTGAACATGGTAGACACCATCTAATTACCAGCCAATGATGTAAGTCATTAACAAATGCGACAGAAACCATTGATGATGTTAATTATTCTAAAGGTACTCTAGTACAATCCATATGGTATGAATAAATGAGTTGATGTCAAACACCATACAAAATCTTTCGGTCGAACACCAATGCTGTAAACCTATTTTTGAGAGCTAGGGAACTTGCCATTGATGTATGAGAGCACCAAGGTATAAAGGGATGTTTCTAAGTCAACTTCGTCGATAATGAGTTGATGTCGAAAGGAAGCGACCTGTCACAGGAGGGCCTTGATGTATCCCCTATCAATGACACAAAACATGTATAATGATTTGAGATTGATTTATCAGAATGATGTTGATATAGAACTGGATCAGGAAAGGCAAACAAAGAATGAAGGCTTAAGAAAATGGTAGCATATATTAATTGAATGACTTCTCTTGAACACAGTGGCGACACTGAATGGAGCTGGTAGCATTGACTCAGAACCAAAAGCGGAGGCTTTGAAATGGTATGATTACCCAAAAGACAAGAAGATTTTCTAACCCAATAGCCACAGAGATGAGGTGGAAGAGTATCATGTTCAATAGAGAATCTCTACCATTAACAAAATAGAGTACCCTATTTTCCCAATATCCCCAACCATGCTAATGAGTACTTCTCTATTTTTTAAGAAGATTGAGGAGGATAACATATGCTTGATCTGTAAGTTCATCCTTTGGATGAATCCCTCTTAGAATATTTAATGAACCCAAAGAAGGAGTGGCTTGGTATTTTCATGAACAACGAGCCCATTGTTGTTAGATTTTTATTGAGTCCAACAAAGGTATAGCTAAACATCTTTTTCATGTTTAGAGATTTTGAAAAAGAGGGGGAAAAGAAAACTCTATATGTTCCTTTTCATAAATAGTCCCTTAGGTCCAAAAATATAGAAAATAATACTTAATATAACCTCTTAGCCATGTTCTACTGACGTATTCCTTTTTCGTAGTTAGTTCATCTCAGCCCGAAAAAGGGTTAAACTTATATTGAGTATACATCTTTTCATTTACTTTAACGAGTTTGAAAATACAAGTGCTCAACAATATTTTCATATTTTGGGAGTCTGAAAAGAGCTGAAAGAGGACTCCAGGGAGGTTCATTTTTTGTGAGTTTAAGGAGCCCGAAAAAGTGATAAAAGTGTGCTCCTTAGCTAAATAATCTGTTCAAAGCACAACAAAAGCCATCTAACCGCTATCGACTTGCTTAAAACATCACAAAAAGGATTAAAATACTTGTTTCATGGTACAAATGGGTTGCAACTAGGTAAAAACATTAAATGTGAATAAAATGATGAAAAAAATAACCATAAATATTCAAAAATGATGATTCATATTTACCATTTTACATTTACCTTTACCAGTGAGAGGTCTGAGTACTTTTGGTCCTGAATCTTATATAGTTGATTGCACTCAATCCAGTGGATTGTTTCATCTGTCGTCACTTCCAAGTAGGAGATAAGACCTTTCTCTTTCAATTCATGGTCTCATTTGTGTTTACATGTAATTTTAGGCATTTTGAAGGGTCCTGGGGTTTTAAAAACCTCACCCTAGGACCAACGTAGACTGAGATGGTTGAAAGGTGCATTGAAACTAAGTGAGGAAATACTACAGGGGAAGGGTGCAATGCATTTTCTCTCCTCTTGGGGGTGTGCTGGGTGCAAATCAAAAATATGTTTGCCAGTTTCCCTTCAAAACTTTTGAGTTTTATTACATGAAAAGTATCCTAATGAGTCCCTTCTTAATGTTTTCGGGCTTCAGTAGCACAAAGTGGTCTTTATCTGGAGAGAAAGAGAACATGAAGAACAAGATTTAGATGTAGCTAATGATCCTGCTACCATCCATGCACTAAAAAACTATGTATTGTTGAAATTCTTCTGCCTTCCTGGTATGAGGTAACAACTGGAATTACTAGCATATCTTGTTCATGCATGGGATGTGAAATCACAAGCATTCAGCTTTGGGGAATGTCTACTTGAGATAACAGTAGAGGCCATATATTTTCTGACAGGTTTATCTAGGTGAGGTGCCCCCATCTCTCTCTTAGGTAGGAGAAGGGGTGGGGAAATGGTGAAAGATTATATCACTACTTACTATAAACCTCGATCCAAGCCAATTAGAGATGGAAAGATTAGCATAAAATATGTAACCCATTTTGCCTTAAGAATGATCTTATTAATCATTTCCATATTGGCGGGTACCTCAACACTTCATGTAGCTAGTAGATCATACATGCAGTATGGTGTGGAGTGTTTGGAGCCAAAAATATTCAACTGGAGTGAGGGAGTGTTACTCAATATAAAAGAACAACTGTAAAAAAAAGAGAGGGAAAGTTTAAAAACTTTGAATACAGTTCCATCTTAGTCTTTTTTTCTCTAGAGACGATTCCATTACTATAGTCTCAGCAGATTATGCTCGAGCCCATTGATTTGAGGGTTCCACATATGAGGAGGTGGATAGATCATATGTCCCGAAATCTAGGCCCATCGGTGATTAGTTTCTCGCCAACCTTGTTTGGATGGTTGCACATATAGTTCATTATGATCAATGATTATCCATACAAAGGGATGGATTTTCATGATCACCCTGAGCTCATGCATCTTGAGGGTGAGAAATGGGATGTTATAGGTAAGATATTTTGGCCATTTTAAATTTTGAAAGTTTACAACTTTTTTGTGTTTTTAATTTTTCCAAGACTTAAAATATTGATTTATTCATGTAGATATTTGGCCTGCTCAATTGCTAGGTGTTTCATGTCTCTGTTGTGTAGGAGAACAATCACAAGCAACAGTAGAACCAGTATAGGTTGTTGCCGTAGGATAGGATTCACTACAGGATCTTAATGTAGAGGAGATCCTAATAGAGGTGGAGCGCCATGTGGAGGGGTTGACACATAGGACAAATGAAATTGTGATCGACCAAATTCTAATGCAACTTCAACAACACACTATCAGAGTGCCTTACCGTATTTATTGACTACTGTAAAATATAGCTTGTACAGTGCCTTGCTATCATGAGCACTTTGATTAGTCTACTTAGATATTTGCATGTAGTTTTTATATGGTCTATGTGGCCATATTTGTCTCGAGCACAAATTTTGTAAAAACAAAATTTATATATAGTGTTTCCATGTTCCTATTATGCTTATTTAGATTTCTATAAATGTGTTCATATTGTATGAAATCAAAATGTCTTTCTAGAGAGTGAACCCTTAAAAACATGTACAAGATGGTAGGAATTCAGACCAAATAAACATTATCAATTTCTAGTACCATGAGATGTGAGTCAAGTCTAGTGACTAAACAGTGGATACCATGTAAAATAACATCAGACTGTAACTCAACCACTTTTCTATACTCAATTATGTTATTTTTAGACCGACCAATACAAATCCCTTGTAGAATCACTAACTCGCCATTTGGAGCAAAGATATCCCATGCTACGGAGGATAGGTTCCAAATACTATGACTAGCACCATAAGCATAACCAAAATATGGTTCAAGGGATGTTTACATCTACAAACAAAAATGTGAAATGGATCCACAAAAACCTTAGGAAACTCTAAAGAGACACACCTCAAACACACTCAACACGCCTATACATAGTATCTAGACAATGTTACTATGCATGAGATCAAGCATATTATTTCTTTAAGTACAACCCATTTCTAGGTTGTGTTAGTGGAATTCCATCAAAATCGACTAATTCGTAGGCCCCTTTTGCAAGAACATGCTACATAGTTTGGAACATTACTAGTCCTATCTTATTAGATTCTTGGTCATATAAAAGAACAAGGTCTCCTTCTGAGAAGACACGAGGCTTGATGTTGAGAAGTGGTAATAAGAATTTTAGTTTAATTTGTTCTTGAATTACACTGTGAATTAAAATAGAATTATTTTCTCATAGCAATTTGAAAATAATTAATTAAGTTTAATTGACTTAATTAATATAGGAAATTTGAATTTCAAGTCTTTTAGAAGACATGTATATGTTCTCCCTAACTTATAGGAGTTCAGGATGGGTTATGAATGAGTTGTAATTAGTTAACTCAATTTATTGAGTTAAGTCTAGTTAAATTAGTTCCAATTAGTTTTAGGAACTAATAGTGAGTAAACAGCCAGTTGGGACACTAGTGACCTAATTAGTGCTACTCTAGTTAACTGAAGATTCCACCATGAGAAACTCATGCATGTTGATTCTGAGAAAGATCTAGTTGAGACTAGAGTGCACGGATAATGTACTATTTGTAGGATTTATTTCCCTTTAAATACAAGCTATCCTTCATAGGAATTATAAATTGGAATAAAGACTTGGAGAGCTTGTGAATTGGCTAATATTTGGCCTTGCGCTTGCTTATGAGTTGGAAATTGAATTTGTTGAGTGCTGGATTGTTCTAGAGAGAACAAGCATTGTAATTTTATCTTGATTTTCTAGATTAATACAAAATAGATAGTGGGGCTTTGAGCTGTGGCTTTCCATAGATATTTATTTTGTTATGTGCCTTTGATTCTCTTCATCTATTGATTATTGTTTGCTCGATGTTTATGGGCTTCTGCTAAGAGTAGAATTAGATTTTTGTCTCTTGTTTTAGTAGATTACATGAGCTTGTGAATCTACAAGTTTTTCTACACTTGAAATTTTTGTCTTATTT
This sequence comes from Pinus taeda, assembly GCA_000404065.3. Lineage (NCBI taxonomy): Eukaryota > Viridiplantae > Streptophyta > Pinopsida > Pinales > Pinaceae > Pinus > Pinus taeda. The sequence continues at coordinate 120,588 of APFE030248567.1, forward strand.
CACTTTGATATGTCTTTTATGAGATTCATTAGCTATAGAGGCATCATGCTGTGTCTCATCCAATTGAGTTAGATGTAAAAGACAATCCTCTTCTACAGAAGTGGTAGGAAGAAGTTCTACAACTAGTTTCAATGATGAAATCTCCCATTCGATTAGAAGGATTCCTTCCAGAACATAAACCAACTAAAAGGGTGTAAATATGGTAGTAGTCCTTACTGAGGTTTTGTATGCCCACAAGGAAGCATAAAGAATAAAATTCTAGTCCAATTTATTGACCCCTACCATACTTTGAAGCATAGTTTTGAGAAATTTATTGATAACTTCAACATGTCCATTAGCCTGAGGATAATAGGGAGTGGAACTTTCATGGAAAGTCCCAGATTAGTAGTTAGTTTGGTCATCATATGATTCTAGAAATGCTTTCCACGATCCATAACTATGGCTTGAGGAACACTAAACCATGTGATCACGTGATTGAAAATGAAATATGTAGTTGTTTCGCTTGTGTTGTTAAATGTAGGCATCGTGTCAGCCCATATAGTAAAATAATCTACTACGACAATGATATAACCATGCCCCTTGGTTGAGTGAGGGTTACATGTCATTAAGTTGATACCCCATTTCACAAAGTGTTCGATGGAAATAATGAGATGCAATGGAGTAGATAGAGCACAGGTCTTACGATCATAAATTTGGTATGCATGACACTTTTGAACAGCGAGAATATAGTCTTGAAAAATGGTAGGCCAAAAGTAACCAATGCGTGATCTCTTCTGCATGGTAGCATAACTCGATAAATGAACACCACATACCCTTGAGTGGTTTTCATAGGTGAATGAATCAGTTAAGTAGAGCCAATCGCTTTCTAGCAAGACATAGACATGATACAAGTCGAGTCTCCCTCGTCCACAATAGAATGATGAATGTTCATATCGCGGATGATGACCTGGATGATGAATTCCAGTTGACCTAGAAGGCGAGGAGTATAGTTTTCATGATTGAAAACAACTAGGTTGGAATCTGAAGGATCCACACATTCGATAGATGAAAGCAAAGCCTTCTTTTAGGCATGGTAGTTTTGCAGCACCTCGAGGGTCGACATAACTGATGGAGACTGAGCCAAGTCTTCAACTACAGTGTAATTTTAAACAGTCCTGACATGAGGGTTGAAAGTAGATTTATGAATAACGCATTTCATAGGCTTAATAGTTAACTCCATAGGAATTGTGGGCGGAGAAGGATTAGATGGAGGTGATGCGAAACTAGATGAAGGTGATTACGAGTAGCCACCATAACATCATATTTATGCTTCATGAAGGAAATAATTAAAACCATGTTAGAGGAAGAAGGGTCTCGAGAAACCATGTGGGTCTCGTCATTGGGAAATGGGTCGATCAACACAATGGGAGAAGTGCAGGATTTCAAAAACTTGTTCACTTCCACGTGGTGAGGACAGTCACGAGTAAGGTGCTCCTCATTGAAAATCAATCATGGGCAGTGAGGATTTCATTCTTATCAAAGAACTGATTTTTTTTTTTTTTTTATCCCAGGGTGAAGAATATTTCTTCTTTTTTCCTTTTCCTTTATTCTTGCTTCCTAGTTGTTGTTGAGATTTTCCTCTATCAGATGAAACAACATTTATCTTGGATGAAGAATTTGCAGGAGGATTGGATGAAGAGTTTTGGGAAGAAGAAGCGAGATAAACACTAGATGGTTTACTCACTATCTATGAATTGGCAGAACCAATGATGCCATCAACAACATGAGATTATTTACCAAGAGTTGGAGTAACAACATTCGAAGGTCTCAGAGTATCTGGTATCTTTTCATAGAGCCTGACAGACTCGGTATAGATAAGGTCCAAATACTGAGCACGAGAAATAATTTTCTCTTCAATCACAAACCCACCCTTAGCTACATCCCTTGTGATAGATGGAAAAATGGATTTAATGAACCATTCTACTAACAATTGATCTGGAACATATGTCTTAACTAACTAGCGATGATGCCTCCACTCATGAATGTGATCTGAAATGTGAGTGGCTTTAGTTTATTTAAAGTTGGTCAAAAGTTCCATCCCATTTTCATACCAGATGGGTAACTGGAAATGTGTGAGTAAGGTGGAAGCTAATGAACTGAAATTGTGAAACGAAGCTCTAGGTAACTTAATGTACCATTTAGCTACAATACCTATAAGGGTATGTTGGAAAAGATGTAATTTTATGGAATCATCATTAAGGGAGTTAGATGAACACCACAGATGATACGTCAGGACATGGTTTGATGAGTCTTATTTAGGATTACCATTGAAATTTGGGATATTAGAAGGAAATTTGGTAGGAATTATCAACCATAAAGGCGAATGAGCGATGGGATCATTGGTGAGCTGAGTCAAGTTTGGAAATTCGAGAGTCACCACAAAAGGTAACTACCGGTTAAAATCCAGTGGGGGTAGCCTAGATAAGAAGGAATATCCTTAGCAACAGGTGCTTACATTCTTCAATAAAGTGGGTTGTAATAAAAAGGAGCCTAGGTACTAGAATAAGGAGTATTCTAGTAACTAGTATATGTGTAACCTTGTTGACCAACAACAGGATAACCCTGTAAAGGATGCAATGGTTGGGTTTGGATATGTTGGCCTTGAAAATGCACTTGAGGAACACCCTAATAAGGTCTATGTTATTTCCCTACAATATTTTTCATAATCCTAGCATAAGGTGGGTTCGATTGGGGTTGTGTCATGCTATACATAGTTTGTTCTACTGTAATTCAAGGCATATCTGGCCGAAACGATTGGGATTGTAAGGCACCTTGTAAAGGCTAGGTAAGTGGAACCTACAGGGTATCAAATACCAACAAAATAGGTTGAAATGAAACAACATCTTGTAATGGATGACTTACATGTATTTTGGCTTTTTGAGGTACATATTGATGGGTAGGAATTTGAGACGAATACGGAATAGGTTGAAGATTCAAGAATTGGTCCCAAAATGAACCAAGTTGGATGGGAAAAGTAGGTTTCCAAACACTGGCAACCATCCCAGGATAAGGAGGATTATAATAAGGTTGATTAACAATTTGAGGTATACCAACAATTGGTTCCCCCCTTCCATAGTGGGGGATAATAGAGACCAAAGAAACCCAGATGGAGGGCACCCAACATAAGGAGAGTTAGGTTGTTGAAGATAACATTGTCCAATAACATAAGGGCTAGCCTATTTTTCAACTGTGTGCAAACAGAGGATAAGGAGTAGGATGAGTAGCATTTATAAGAGAAGTGCAAGATGGAATTCTAGAAATGGATGACATGGGAGAGGTCAAAAGACTGGAAGCTGCACCAAAGAAGGTACTAGATATATACTAATAGCTAGGTGGGACAAATCGACCACCATAGAGTGTGCCTGTAGTGATGTTGTAAACATGGATGAAGAAGAAACATTTGATGTCTCCAACATAATGGTGGACACGGGTTGGGAATTCAAATCGGATCCAATCATTGTTAACAATCCCAATGAATATTTCCACAAAAAATCCATGGGTGAGTCAAAAGGATCAAGTAAAGGAGTTTGTTTTGGAGTTTGAAGAGGAGGAAGAGGATAAATATGATAAAAATGGAGTTCAATCCAATGAATAGGAGTAGAATTCTGAGGCTCTTCTTGCATGATGTCTTCCATACTCACAAGACCATATGGAAGAGATTCACGACTAGGTCCAAGATATATGGTTGGAGGTTCTGTCTCAGACAAAGGAAGAGAAGGGGAAAGTCCCGAAGTGACATGTGAGGATGGTTGGGATTACTTAGATTCAACAACCTCAGGAAGTAAATTTTCTGACTTAGGAAGGTCAACTTCAATAACCATGCAATAACCTCAGGAAATAAGGTTTCAGGGACTTCTATTTCGATTTTGTGAGATTCACTGTCAAAATTAGAGGTGATCTTGGGCTTAGTACTAAAAGGGAAATATGATTCCGGTTGATCAGGTTTAGGAGAAGGACCAAAAGTACTTCATGAATTTCTCGATTTAGTAGTTTGCATATTCCTGGTGGTAGAGGATGCTTATTTTTCATTATGTTTGAACAAGGGAGTGGGGGGTTTTGTTCTTCCACGTTGGATAATAAATTTTAGAAATTAACAAAAAAATGAATCAAAAAGAATGGGGTATTTTGTCCTTTGACATTGGATACACCTTGGCGAACCAAGGACTTAGCGTACGTGCAGGAAATTTCCCTGAATGTTGTGTCTGGTGTACCACGGTGCACAAGGTGGTCGACTCGGTTACCTATAGCAAGGATAACAATCTATAGGGGACCTCCAAAATATACATAACAGTACATGGAGGATAATTCTCAATGTACCTTTTGGGACCTCCATGCACTGTATACACTCACAGCCGGGATACAATGCTGGAAAACAACGACAACCCCTACCTTTAACAATGTTGGAACACGTCTCTAGGCTAGAACTCTAAATGTTCGCATTAATGTTACAAATTTTCCTTAGGTTGATTCAATAAATTATAATGCTTATCTTCAATTAAGTTTCAGTTTTTGGGCTCACCACGAATGTCACTCAAATATCCTAAAATACAAACTAGCATGAGGAAATGAAATCTTTCTCATTCAATGAAAATCAATTTAAGTAAGAGAAGAGACAAAGAGTGCTACAAACAATGTGCAAAATGTAATTCCCTTTTAAATGAAACTGTTCCAATCTTGATGCACACAAAACCCTAAATGACAATGCAAAGATTTATCTTTTCAAGTCACTTACTTTTCAAATATGAAGAAAACTAAGATGCAAAGTCTAATCATTGATTCAAACACGATTTTTAAAACGATGACTAGGACACCAATTCATGTAAGCACTCAATGGTAAAAAAAAATCAGTTTGGAGATGAATTAATGATAATAACAAATTAAAATCTAAATAAATCCTTACCAAAGGTACTAAAAAGAAAATAAAATGAAATTGAGGCTTTAGAGAGACCACAAGACACTCAAAGATTCAATGAAGAGTGGCTGGAACAAGGCTAATCGGAGAGAAAATCCGAACAAACGAAAACTTGTTCATGAACAGGGGCCAATGTAGGTGAAAAGGAGGCACTAGTGCTATCCATTATAGGCACTAGGAAGGCTCAACTAGGGTGAAACGTTCTATCACAATACAATAGGGTGCACTGGCCTAGGGATCCAAAGTTTCGACACAAGGATTGTAATTGATACACTCAATGAAAGGTTTGAATCCTATTTTTGTTCTTAACTAAATAAGAAAGTAAAGGTATGAAGAAGAGGTAAGAAAAGTACAATGGAAAAATAAACACCAAGGGAATACATTGTTCCCCAATATGGTTGCCAATTGTTTAGGTGGAATCTATGACTGTGGACATAAGTATCTTCCCTAAGACTCATGGACTAACCCAAAACAACAGAAAGATAAAGGGACTAATGTTTTCCTTAAATTAAATATATAATTAGATGAATGCTACCTCGAATCTATCGTATGATGTGCTCCTTCTTTGGCTTGAATGCTCCAATCCTAGCTCTGATCATTATAATTAGAACCTGCACAGTAAGATAACACAAGTCAGTGATCCACAGAACCTATGCAGCATCACCTAATCATATTATTCAATAGATCAACGCAGTGTTGAAATATATGAAGCCGTAACATCATATATAGGAAAACAAAGATCTATTTTCATTAATAGAAATGGAGTGAGTTACAAACAAAAATAAGTGTTGATCCTGTAGAAGAACTCCTCCAATTTGACTTGTCCTTTCCTTGTCACAAAGTGAACCTCTAATCACCCTAATGCATTGAATGATATCTATCAACAAAATGGCATAAGGATGGAATCACTCTCCAAAATCTAATGCCTTTTTTATGGATGGTAGTAAATATATAGGCGCAGGAGGTAGTTCATGAATTCATATGATTTTACCAATCTCGGCTTGATATCCACTCTTGATGGGAGGATGAGGTCAAGGGATGAGGGATGAAAACTCCAAGGTAGGATAGGCTAGTATTCAAGAATTTTATTTTAGGTAAATGCTTACAACATATCGTGGAAACTTCTGGAAGAGGACGCTTCAGGATTCTTTTTCTTTTATCTTGAATTTCTAGAATCAGCGCACCCCCAACACTCATGGACCTGCTGGTGATCAGCGCAGGTGTAGAATAGGGAAACCTGGCATTCAACCCTATCCAGTAAGAGGCCAAGGTGCGTTGGTCCTTAAAATTCCTGAAACAAGGTGTTTTCAGGAAGAAACTCATGGATCATAATGAGTCATGCTTAGGGCTTTGTGCAAGGATGATGAAAAGGGGTCAAAGGATGTTGATCAATCCAGTTGAAGGCCTATTGACCATATGTGGCGAAATGGCATATAAAATATATGTTGGAAAGGAAAGGAACCCCTAAGGGTTAGAGACCAGTGGAAAGGTAATCAAACCTGTATGTCCAACCTAGTCCTAAAACCCTAGTAGACATAAGTAAATACTCAAGTATCTTATAATTTTTTTTTACTAAGTTAGATAGTTAATATTTCATATGAAATATATTATGAAGTAAAAACCTAGAATATTTTTAGGAAAAATTTAGAAGAATTTTAAATCCTATGGTCAATAGTTCTAGTGAAGAATTTCTATCAAAAGAAACTAATGCTCAATGTATAAACAGTGCACAAAAATAAAATACACCCATTATGTTAGAAGATACAACTATAGGTAAATAATATTTCATATGGGTAAAATTATGTAACCACAACAAATGATATACAAATTATCTCTAGTAAATAACCAAATGATATATTGTTGCGCCTTCATAGTCAAAGGATAGATTGTACGAGTAACTATAATACTCAGTAATTCAACAAATTACACAAGGCCATCAATTGGTTGTAACTCTTATAGCTAGGTTAATATCGGAGGTAAGACCTTTCCCCTTTGATGGCTAATTTTTGCTATACAACAATAAAACTAAAGAGGAATCCTCTAGAATTTAATAGTTGAAAAAAATTGGGTTCCGGCGAGAGGGTTGGATATGTCGAAATAACAGATTGAGAGGGAGAATAAGTTTAGATACAAAGGAAAAACATGGTAAATGTGATATATTCCAAGAATAGGAAATATGCACTGCCAGGGTTGGTAACTCCCCATACCAATCCCTTCTATAACATGTAACAGAATTGAATAAGCATACAAAAGTTAAGAAAAATAGAAAAGGAGTCATGGTAAGGGGTGAGGGGTAACCCTCAAGTTTATTACTATAAATAAGTTGTAAGTAAGAATAAAAATCAATTAAAATGAATGAAATTACCAATCAAGGTAGATTTGTCACTATCCCCTTTGCCAAGACTGGAAAGAACCTATAGAAAAAGAATGCAATAAGGATTAACAAGGATAAAAGGAGTAGTAGTTCAATTAATGCTAAGGATGGAGTAATAAATATCCAAAAGAAGGAAAAAAAGACTCAGATTACCTGTTACCAATGCCATAATACTTGGTACCAATTATACATTAAGAAGATTATCAAGCAGGATGTGAAAGGCTCGACTTAGGGAATTTATTTGAGGATAGTTAATACTATTTTAGTTAGTTAGAAAATAAAGGGTAAATTTACGTAAGTAGCCATTACATGCCAAAGTCCACTTGTCCTGCAGTAGAGAAATGTAAAACAATGAAAGTACATCAAATTAGAACTTGCAGAGTAATATCAGGAAAGGGAAAAACCACCCCAACCTTCAGAATGACCAATTACTTGTATCAATGGTGAGGAAACTCTTGTAGACAAACTATAAAACCCTAGTTGGAAAAGGACAAAATGTTTATGAGTTCCAATGTCCTCATTGTTGTCCCTCTTCACATGAGCGGAAGATTGGTGCAGAGGGGCAAAGGGAAAAATTTACAAAAATTAGTTTAGGGTTGTAGGAAGAGGGAAAAAAATGTAGTAAATTGTATGTATGTAATCTTTCATGAAGGATTGAGAAGAACTTTCACCTGTGACGTAGAATTGATAAATACTTCTAGTATAAATGAACCTCTTCCAATAAGAGTAACTTTATATGGAAAAGAAAAGTAAAATTGGTGTCTGTAACCACACATGCAGAAAAGGACAAACCCTATTGTCTGTGAGTTTTCCAGGCACCAGGGATTTCCCTTCCAGTAAGATTGACATGAATGAGAGTCAGCAATAAAACCACCTGGGTTTCATAGGTTGAACATATTATGCTAAGGGTACTACTATATATATGTCCAACACATGCTCATTATTTGAAAATCACGAAAATATTGTTAAATAAGATTAATGAACCCAACTAATTATTAATATTATAAACCGAAGGGATAATATTATACCCTAAAGGGACTAGTAAATGCTAGGGATTAATGTTATAAGACCTAATATTACAAATTATAAATACAAGATATTAATATTACAGATTGTAAACTCAAGGGATTAATAAACCCAAGCAATCAATATTGAAAACCCAAGGTATTATAAACCTTATGAATAATACTATACCCTAAGAATATGAACTCATATATTAGTAAACCCGAGAGACTGGTATCATAATCATAAGGGACTAAAAATCCCAATGAATTATAAACCTAGGGGAATAATATTAAACACAAGGAATTAATACTATAAACCCAAGGGATATAAACCCTAAGGTAAATATTATAAACCCTAAAATAAACATTAAACTATAAGGGTAATATCATAAACCTTAAGATTAAAATTATAAACCTAAGCGATTAATAAATACAATGGATTAATATTAAAAACCTAACAGATTTTAAACCTAAGGGAATAACATTAAACCCTAGGATTATTACTAAATCCTATGAACATAAACCCTAATATTAATAACCCCAAGGGATTTTAAACTAAATGGATCAATATTAAACCATAAGATTAATATTATAAACCACAAGCTTAATATTATACCCTAGGAATATAAGCCCTTTCATTAATATTAGAAACCTTACGATCAATATTATAAACCCAAGGGATCAATAAAAATACTTTGGATTAATATTAAAAACCCGAGGAATTATAAACCCAATGGAATAACATTAGACCCTAGGATTAGTATTGAAACATAGGAGTATAAACCCTATGATTAATATTATAGGCCTTACGATTAATATTATAGACCCAAGTGATTAATACTATAAATACAAAGAATTAATAAACCTAAGGGTTTAATATCATAAACCAAAGGGAATAATATTAAACCAAAGGGATATAAACCCTAAGATAAATATTATAAACCGTAAAATAAATATTAAACCCTAATATTAATATCATGAACCTTACAATTAATATTATAAACACAAGGCATTAATATTATAACCCAAGGGAATAACATTAAACCCTAGGATGAATATTAAATCGTAGGAATATAAAACCTAAAATTAATAAACCCTAGGGATTAATATTGTAAACCCTAGGCTTAATATTAAACCTTGGGGATATAAATGCTATGATAATTATTATAAACCCATGCAATTTATATTATAAACGTAATAGATTATAAACCCAAGGGATTTATATTAAACCCCATAATTAATATTATAAACCCTATCAATAATATTAAACCCTAGGAATATCAACTCTTAGATCAATAAACCCAAGTGATTGATATTATAAACCCAAGGCACTAATAAATGCAAGGGATTAATATTAAAAACAAAAAACACCAAAGGATTAATTTTGTTAACCCAGATTGAATATACCCTAAGATAAATATTATAAACCTTAAAAAAACATGGTTGACCATGGTTGATTTTCATATTGAGATAATCTTTGTCACAATGCAACGTTGGACTATTGACCATGATTGATTTTCATATTGAGATAATCTTTGTCACAATGTGACGTTGGACTATGGTTGACCATGATTTATTTTCATATTGAGACAATCCTTGTCACAATGTAACATAGGACAATGGTTGACCATGGTTGACCATGATTGACCATTGTTGATCATGGGTGATTTTCATATTGAGACAATTTTTTTCACAATGTGACGTTGGACCATGGCACAATCTTTGTCACAATGTGACCATTATTACTCATATTCATTAACCATGATTGACCATGGCTGATTTTCATATTGAGACAATAATTGTCACATTACAACGTTGGACCATGGTTGACTATGGTTGATGATGGGTGACCATGATTGATTTTCATATTGAGACAATCTTTGTAGCAATATGATGTTGTACCATGGTTGACCATGATTGATCATGGTTGATTTTCATATCGACCATTACTGACCATGGTTGACCATGACTAAAAATGGTTGACCCTAGTTGACCATGGTTGATTTTCATATTGAGACTATATTTTTCATAATGCAATGTTGGACCATCGTTGACCATGAATGACCATGGTTTATGATGGTTGTGCTAGGGATTGATATTACAAGTCCAAGGTACTAATAAATGCAAGGGATTAATAATAAAAACTAAAGGATTATAAACCCAAGGGAACAATATTAAACCCAATTTTTTAGTATTATAAACTTAAGATATATAAACACTAAGATAAATGTTATAAATTGTAACAAAAGCATTGTTAACCATCGTTGACCATCGTTGAATTTCATATTGACACAATCTTTGTCACAATGTGTTGCTGGACCATGGTTAACCATGGTTTATTTTTATATTGACATAATCTTTGTCACAATGTGATGTCTTCCCATGCTTGAACACGATTGAGCATGGTTGATTTTCATATTGAGGCAATCTTTGTCACAATGTGGCATTGGACCATGGAGAATATAAATGCTAAAATTAATAAACCCAAGGGATTAATATTGTAAACCTTAGGCCTAATATTACACCCTAGGAATATAAACCATAAAATAAATAAAGTTGACTATGATATATTTTCATATTTTCATATTGACATAATGTTTGTCACAATGTGATGTTGAACCATGGTTGACCATGATTGGTTTACCTTGGTTGAAAATGATTTATTTTGATATTGAGACAGTTTCTGTCACAATGAGAAGTTAGACCATGATTGATTTTCATATTGAGACAATATTTTTCACAATGTGATGTTGCACCATGCTTGACCATGCTTAATTTTCATATTCATATAATCTCTCTCACAATGTGACATTGGATTATGGTTACCCTGATTGAGCATGGTTGACAATGGTTTGGGATTTCTTATTTTCATATTAACGCAATCTTTGTCATAATGAGATGTTGGATCATGGCTGACAATGATTGTAAAACCAAGGGATTTGTATTAAACCTTAGGATTAATATTATAAACCCGATGAATAATATTATATGTTGGGAATATGAACCCTTAGATTAATAAACCCAAGGTATTGATATTATAAACTAAAGGGAAAAATAAACCAAAGGAATCAATACTAAAACCCAAGGGATTATAAACCCAAGGAAATAATATTTTTTTTGTAAACTTGGTGGTGCTTCCTCTATTTATATTAGTTGTTTAAAATCAGAATTCCATTTGCTCCAGGTGGCTTGCCTGCCCGAAGGAAACCAGATAGCCACATGTCTACATTAAACCTTGTCCAAAATTTGAAGAGATCTTTCTCTATCCTTCTACCAACATTATCTTTACTGTCTATACTACTGTTCAAATTAAAAAAGTAAAAGCTTTTCATCAAATTTTTATCAAAAATGTACTGGACCTCTGCTTCAATCCTCGTCCGAGTATATTCCTGGGGTTGGTGCTTTTGCACTAGAGCCAAGCATCTCGCTCCTCTTCATGTCTTGTAGTGTTTGCTAAATTCTTCCCAAATCCAAGTTACTTCTATAGGTTTGTATCTAGACTGTTGCAATTTCTCTAAGGAGTTTTACCTTGAGAAGATCCTTTTCCTTGACATTCTCCTTTACCTCTGATCCTCTGCTAGCTACTTGTTCCAATTAAGGGTCATGGCCTGTGCCACCACGTTCTTCATGACCCAATACTATTGTATTGTCTGTCTAAAGTGGGAGTGTCGTCCTCGAGAGTTCCCTGGATCTGGAACCATACTTTCCCACTCCTCCATGGGGATGTCTTGGTTCCTTATATTGTCGTTTAGTTCTCGCTCCCATCCAAAAATTTGGGCTCTTATGTCTGACGGGTTCCCTAACATGTATTCGTCAATGAGGGTTTTCATATGTTCACAACCTGACTTTCTCCCTTTTTTCCTTTGTTCTTTGTTTGAGCTGCTCGTTCCATCTGCCATGTTTTTGTCTCTCTTGCCCTTCTTGGTCACCATGTTATCTATGTGCCTGTTGCTGACTGCTTCTTTTTGTTCGCTGTCTTCCTCATTGTGCTAGGCGTGGTGTGATGTGAGACCTATCACATAAAAATTACGATTATCAGTTTGATAATAATAAAATAAAACAATTTCCCTTTTACATGTGTCCCTTTTGTTATCCCTTCCAATGCTATAGTTTATGCTCTTCGAGATTTCTTGTAGAATTTCCCCAATCCTCTCAAGACTATGGGTTCTTTCCATTCTTACTTCTCTTGAATTTTTTCCCTCACGACAACAAATGTTGCACAAATTTCCCATCCGGGGTGTCCGCATAGGTTCACCACTAGGGTAGGTTGGTTTGTTGTTTCTCATGTTGCAAGAAATATTGGTTATGGAAATTTTTTCATTCACAATGCTAACCCTATGTTTTTCCTCCCCTAGAAGTATTCTATTTCCCTAGTTCCCTCTTTTCTTGGTTCAGTTTGTTCTTTGAGGTTTTTCATTTTTTTCTTCTAGTTTTCTTTCAGAGTTTCCAATGGGGATCATTATAGTCTCGTTATTCCTTATTTTGTTTCAGAATTTTCCATGGTGGAAACCTTTCCCTTCCTATAATCTATTCCCTCCCTTCCTAGCTTACTCCCTAGGATTTTCATTGTCCATTCTATAGTTTTCGGGCAACCAAGATCCCAGGAGTTCCTCGGTGCCTCCCTACCAAACTCATACCTTCTCCTAAAAAAATTTCCTACATTAATACAAAGATTCATCCAATGAATTACGAAGCTAGGGGCCAGAGGATAAACATACAAACTTATAGGACTAGCTCCGCTTCGATTCGCAGGCTGCAACATCGTTCCTCAGACACCTTTCCTCTCTCTAGTTCTCATCTCCTTCCTCTGCATGCGTTTATCTATGGCCTGATCTCCCTTATGATTTATTCCCCTCCCCTTTCTCTCATTTTTGTTTGCTTCCACCTATTTCTTAACATTCCCTGCACTAATCCCTATGTCGTCACCTTGGAATGGTGACCCTCCGTCCTGACTACCACCTCCTCACATTAACCCTCACTTACTCCTGGCTGCTCTTGCTGTATGTTCGCGTCCCTCACCTTGCCACTTGCTAGCATCCTTCTACCCACCCTCTTGCTGACCCCTCTGCCATCTTCGTTGTCCTCCTTATCCATCTCCACCTTCCTTCTCTTGAGGGTTGTTCCCTCTCTACCCTGCTTGTCCACTTGCTTTCGCTCTTGTCCTCTCACTCCATTTCCCTCGCATGTCCTTTCACACAATTGGGTCCTCTTCCCCCCCCTTCCCAATCCCATCTCTCTAGTCCCTCTTCCTTCCTTGTGTTACACCTCAATTGGGGGATGCCCTCCCCTTCCTTGTCTTTTTCCAGGAGTTTTACTAAGTTTGCCATCTCCTCCATTTGATGTAGCTATTCCTTGTTTATGTCTATAGTTCTTCCTACATGGTTAGTTCCCCAATTAGCCAGGTTGTCAGTGGCTGCATTGCCTTTCCTTCATACTGGGTGGGGAGGATGTAGTATATATGTCTTGTTAGTTTACCGATCTCCTGCACCAGCCAAGCGGTTCTCCAACTTCGACTGATCTTCTCCCATTGAGTTCCTTTCTGTAGCTTTTTCACTATTTTAATTGCCATTTTCAAATTTCCTTCAACCTGTAGTTTTTTATATTTCTCTCTTATTGCAATTTCCAGCCCTTTTTTCAAGGTGTGAAGCTCTGCTTCATTATTTATCGCATTGTCACAGTCCATCGCGTAGATTTTGGGTGTCCTCCCCCTGTTGCCTCTTAATACTCCTCTTGTCCCTAGCTCGCTAGGATTCCCTTTCACACCAGCATTGAAGTTTAGTTTGATGAAATTCTTTTGTGGTCTTCTAAATTAGTTAACGTCCTCCTCTTTATTGGTTTGGTGCTTCCTAGATGGCTTATGCATTATGCTTGGTTTTAGGTTTAGGCGGGTCATTATATTTGCTTCCTTCGTGTTAGTTTTCTAGTCCTCCTCGAACCAATTCTCTATAAGAATAGTCTCTCTGATGTTTTAAATTATCTGACCTTCCATTTTTATATTTTTTCTTTACCTTCATCCTTGAAGATCAGTCTGTTCCGTTCTTTCCATATATTCCACTAGAAAAATCCTAGCGAGAGTCTCTAGGCCCTGTTAAGGATTGTGTTATGGTATTGTTTTTTCCTCCAGTTCTCTATTGTTGTTTGCATGTTGTTTGGATTCCTGTCACTAATTTCAAAACGTTGCTGGTGTTGTTTCCATGGGTTATTTCCGAAATTGCAAGAATTGGTAAGATGCTCCATTGTCTCTTCATGTTCTCGATAGAGGACACATATCGATGGGCCTTGCATTCCTTTTTTTGTATTTGGTACCATGTTAATGCTCACCCATGGCTTAGGATCTAGACAAAGAAGGCTATCTTCAGCCGTGTTTTTACTTTCCATATGCTTTCCCATTTATTTATTTTTGGATTTCTATTGTGTTCTGTTTTTAATTGGTAACCTTCTCCTATTGTAAACATTCCTTTGATTCTGTGGCCCCATATTAGGATGTTCGATCCTTCTTTTATCGCTATTTTCCTTGTTGCCATTTCCTTGTCATAAAGCTCCCATTGTGGTATTTCTAATGCTTTTGGCCAATCTTGTTGCTGTTTCCACCTTCGCCGTTATCCTTCTGGTTCCAAGCACCAATAGTTTTTTATTGTGTTGGCCCTGTGGAGGTTGGTGAATTGGTGCATTTATGCTAGCTGCGGCTGGTTGTTGAGTTTTCCCCTCTCTTGCCATGCTTCTTCCCAGAAGTTGGCTTTGCCCCCTCCTTTGACTTCCCAAAAGCTATGTTTGCTGGTCAGATCCCTATCGACACTGGCTAGATTCAAGATTCTAGAACCTTTCTTATTGTTTTGGCCTCTCAGTTTCCCTTTGACGAACCTGGGCATATCCTATTTTCTCTCCCATAGTTTTTTCCAAAGATCTATCCCTCCCTGTATCCATCTCCACCACAACTTTGCTCCCATTACCTGATTCATGATGTAGGTGTCTCAGAGTCCAAGGCCTCCTTTTTTAGGGATTTGCTGAGCCAGCTCCAGGATAGGAGCGCCCATTTCTTTTCTGTGCTGGGTCCTTATCATAAGAATTTTTTGAACATGTCTACCATTTTCTGGCAGACTGTTTTAGGGGTCGCTTGGCTGGTTAGATGGTATATAGGAATGGACTGTAGTATTGATTTTACATTATTATGCGGCTTGGGATGTTCAGCGTTCTGAATGTCTAGTTTTTCATTTTCTATTGGATCTTTCCCAACAAGGTTTTCCAATTAGCCACTCTGTTCTGTTGATCATTAAGCTAGATACCTAGATACTTTTTGGGGAAATTCCTGATTCTGAATCCCATGGATCCTGCTAGGAAAGCTTGGGAGGGTGTTGGGGTGTTGAAGAAATATATATCTGACTTCTCTTTATTTATCTCTGACCCAAAGGCACTTGCGAAGTCTGTGAGAATTTCCATTATTTTTCTGGCTTCCTTGAGCGTTGCCTATCCGTATAACATTACATCATCTACAAATTGTTGGTGGGTTAGTGGAAGATCATTTCTCCAGAGTCTTAGGCTCGTATTTTTTTCGCTATAGACTTTTTCTTTGATGTATCTTCCTGGACCTTCTGCTGCAAGGATAAATAAGAAGGGCGATAACGGGTCACCTTGCCTAGGACCTCTAGTAGCATTGAAAGCTTTTGTAGGGGATCCATTAAGAAGAATTGATAAAACTAGAGTGGTTACTGTTGACATTATCCAGCTTATCCGTCTTTCATCGAAGCCAAATTCCTTTAGTATTTTTGGGAGATACTCCCAGTTTAGTCTATCATAGGCTTTGGCCAAATCTAATTTTACCATCATCTCTTTCGTTTTTTATTTTTTTAAGGAGTGGATTGCTTCTTGTGCCACCACTATGCCATCTGTTATTTGTCTCCTTTTGACAAACCCTGTCTGCTCTTGGGATATTAAGCCAGGTAATATGGGTTTCAGTTGGTTAACCATTATTGTAGCTAATATTTTATATATGACATTGCAAAGAGCTATTGGTCAGAACTCTTGTGGTTCTTCTGAGTGCTCTATCTTCGGGATCAGAGCTAGGAATGTTGATTTAAGGGCTGGGTGCATTCTTTTGGTGCATCTGGATTCCTCTACTAATTTTGCTAAGTCTTCACTCATAAGGTCCAAGTCGCTTGGAAGAATTCTGCAGTAAATCCATCAGGCCCTGGTGCTTTGTTCTTCACCATATTTTTAATTACCTCTTCCACCTCCTCTTTAGTTATTACTCTTAATAGAGCCAAGTTCTGATCTCTACTTACTAGATTAGTGATATGTTGACTAATTTTGTGAATGTTATTGTCCCTTCTAATATTTGGTTCTATCAGAAGCGCTTAGAAATGCTAAACTAGCAGATTCTCCATTTCTTCCTTTTGAGTTAGCCGATTTCCTTGCTGATCCATTAGGGAGAATATTTTTTGTTGTTTTCTATGTTGTACCATTGCTTTATGGAAGAACTTCGTGTTTCTTTCTCCTTCTTTTAACCATTGGATTTTTTATTTTTGTTTCCAAAGGATTTCCTCTTGTTTTCTCCTTTCCTCCATTTTTTTTATCACCGGTCCCTCCTCTTCTACAATCTCTTCACTTCTTCCCTCCTCAATAATTTTCTATTGTATGTGCTTCATATTTATCTGAAGTATCTCCTATTCCTTCTGTATGTTCCCAAATTCTTCTTTGTTCCACTTCTTGATCCTTCCTTTTAGGTCTTTTATTCTGAGTTGAAAGGTGTGCATTTGGTTTCTTCCTTCTATCACATTCTTAGTCCCTTTCCACCATTCCTTCATTTAATCTATAAAGGTAGTTTCTCTTAGCTAGAAAGCCTTGAACCTAAAGGGCCTGTTCTGGCTCTTTTGGTTAATAGAGATTTCGAGTTTAATAGGCCAATGATCTGACCCTAAACACGAAAGGATTGTTGCTTCATAGAATATATATTTTCCAATCAAATGTTCTGTTGCTAAGAAACTGTCTAGCCTAGAGGCTATTTGTCTGCTTCCTCCACTTCTATTGTTCCACGTATATTTTCCATTTATGGTTGGGATATCTACCAATTTTAGTTCTTCTTGAAGATCCATGAACCTCTCTGTCTCTGTCTCTTCTCTTTGCAAAGGTCCTTTTTTCTCCTCTATTGATGTTGTCAAATTGAAGTCTCATGCTATTAGCCAAAGTTTCTCCTCATGGAGTTTTCCTAGCTCTTGTATTTGAAGGAGGAAATTTCCTTTTTCCACTAGAATATGAGGACCATATACTGTAGAGACTAGACACCATTCTTTGTTTCTGATTAATCGGAATCACCCCGCGAGGATTCTTTTCATGCCCACCCAGTAATCTATTGTAATCTCTGCTAGGTTCCATAGTATTTCTATGCCTCCCACTGTGCCGTTCACATCTATAGTAATGCATTCATGTTTTGGTTTTATTTTATTTAGGATTTCCTCCATCCTCCCTCTCGTGATTTTTGTTTCTTGTATTAGCATGAGTTGAGGTTTTTATTTTCTTAGCCTATCTGTTAAGTGTCTCTATTTGCCTTTACTATTTAGGCCTCTTATATTCCAAGATGTGATTATCATTGGGTTGCTTGGTTAATTTGGTGGAATACTATTGATAGCGGTACTACCCTCCCTGTATTTAGTAGCATTTCTCCCATGATCTGTATAGATTCATGTAGGTTTCTTCGACTTCTTTTCTTTCTGACTTTCATTTTGTTAAGGTAGTCTTGGGTGCTGTCATGTTGGAGGCCCAATTGTTTTGCCATCTCCACCTTCCCCTACACCTATTTCGCTTTATACTGCTGGAATGTTTCTTTGTATAGTTGTTTTTGGTCTTCTGGAATGAATCATTCATCTAGATGTCTCCATTCATTCAGTAGTTTCCTTAGCACCTCTTCCTCCATGCTTGGTTCTTCTCCCCTACTTTTATATATTTCCATTATAGTGTTATCCATCTTCTCCCTGTCTTCCTTCTCCTCCTTCTCCGTCGGCTCACTTTGGGCTTTCCTCTTGGGTTTTAGTTTACCTTGGCTCAAGCTGATTTCCTTTCCTTTATCCCCTTGATAGTCCATTTTTTGGGCCTTATTGTTATCTTATTATTATTCTTGTAGTACTTCAAAGTTGTTTGTTCTGCTCGACTGGGCATTTTGTTCTTTTTCCCCCTTGCTGGTATTCTCTCTTGCTTGTCTTCTTTTGCTTTTTACTTCTTGAAACCTATCCTTGTCTTCTTGGTTTTTCCCCTACTGTTTATACCTATATTGTTCCTCTTATATATTTAATGTGACTCCTTAAATAGGTGGCCATACGCATGACATCTTCTACATCTAAATGGAATGTGTTCATAGTCTAGGGTTTGTTGCTGGACCTCTTCATGTTATTCTAGTTCTATTGTGTTTGGGATGGGGTCAACTATATTCATGTAAAAATATATTCTAGCATATGAGGTGTATCTTCCTTTTTCTGTAATTTTTGTTATTTTGACAAATCTTCCTATCATGTTTCCTATGCCCTGTAGAATCTCTGGGTCCTAGAAGTCTATTGGGAGGCCAAATAACTTAACCCACACTGAGTCTTCCATAAATTTTTCCTTGTCTGGGTCATATCACTCTTCCCATTATCTCATAAACAATCCAACATGATAATGAAAGTAAGGAACATTTTCAAATACCTTTTCTTTGTCTTGCAAGTTCGAGAATATTACCATGAAGAAGCCTCTTGCTCCCATCTTTAGCTTGATATAGCCTCGGGGTTGCCATTTTTGCTAAATCCATTTGGTGAGGTATTTTTCTATTGGCCATACTCCAATGAACTTTCATATAAGTGCATGGTCTTTCATATAACTTCTGTATTGCTCCAATTTGTTCATCGGTATGATGAATCTTGGTTTCTTCATCGCACATGGTAAAAATTTACCTCTGTTGCTGGCTTGCCATCTCACTTCAAGGACTGGCCCTGGCTTTCTTGTTTCTCCCGCTTGCTTTTGGTTACTGGTATTTCGGCATTTCCCTGCCACCACATCCCGATAGGAGGGGATCTCTCCCCTCCTTTCCTCCTTTATCATTCTCCTCTGATTCCTAGTGTCTGGGTTTGCTGCTTTCCAGTAGTCTGCAGTTTTTTGGGTGAAAGTACCACCTAGCTCATGGTCGCTTAACCATTAGGGTTGCAGAGCATTTTTTTCTTTAACCTAAGGGAATAATATTAAACCTAGGGGATTATATTATAAACCCAAGGTACATAAACCCTAATTTAAATATTATAAACTCTAAAATAAACATGGCTTACCATGATTGGTTGACCATGCTTGATTTTGATATTGAGACAATCTTCGTCACAATTTGGCATTGGACCATGGTTGGCCGTGAATGGTTTTCATATTGAGACAACCTTTGTCACAATGCGACATTGGACAATGGTTGGCCATGCTTAACCACAATTCATTTTCATATTGAGACAATATCTGTCACAATGTGACATTGGACCATGGTTGATGATTGTTGATAATGGTTGAGCATGGTTGATTTTCATATTGAAACAATCTTTGTCACAATGTGGCATTGGACCATGGTGGACCATGATTAGAAATTGAAGGGATTTATATTAAATCTTGGGATTAATATTATAAACCTAAGGAATTAGTATTAAAATACCAAGGGATTATAACATTAGGTTTATAATATTAAACCCTTGGGTTTAATATTATTTTATTGGGTTTATAATCCCTTAGGTATTTAGTATTAATCCATTTTGTTTATTAGTCCCTTGGGTTTATAATATCAATCCTTAGCACAACCATCACAAACCATGGTCATTCATGGTAAACCATGGCCCAACGTCACATTGTGACAAATATTGTCTCAATATGAAAATCAACCATGGTCAAATGTCAAATATTGTCTCAATATGAAAATCAATCATGGATAATATGAAAATCAACCATGGTTAATCATGGTCAATCATGGTCTAACATCAAATTGTGACAAAGATTGTCTCAATATGAAAATAAACCATGCTCACTCATCGTCAACCATAGTCAATCATGGTCCAACGTCACATTGTGACAAATATTGTCTCAACATGAAAATCAACCATGGCTAATCATGGTTAATGATTATGAGTAATAATGGTCATATTGTGACAAAGATTGTGTCATGGTCTAATGTCACATTGTGACAACCATGGCCATCCATGGTCAACCATGGTCCAACGTCACATTATGACAAAGATTGTCTCAATATGAAAATCAACCATGGTCAATCATGGTCCTACACCACACTGTGACAAAGATTGTCTCATTATGAAAATCAATCACGGTCAACCAGAGTCCAACATCGCACTGTGAAAAAAATTGTCTCAATAGGAAAATCAACCACGATCAACCATGTTTGTTTTATGGTTTATAATATTTATCTTAGGGTTTATTTACTTTCGGTTAACAATATTAATCCTTTGGTTTTTTGGGTTTTTAGTATTAATCCCTTGTATTTATTAATATAAGGGTTGATATTCCTAGGGTTTAATATTATTGATAGAGTTTATAATATTAATCCTAAGGTTTAATATAAATCCATTGGGTTTATAATATAAATTTTATGGGTTTATAATATTAATCATAAGGTTTATATCATGAGGGTATAAAATTAAGCCTAGGGTTTATAATATTAATCCTTAGGGTTTATTAATTTTAGGGTTTATATTCTGAGAATTTGTTATTCATCCTAGGGTTTAATGTTATTCCCTTGGATTTATAATCCCTTGGGTTTAAAATATTGATCGTAAAGTTCATGGTATTAATCTTAGGTTTTAATATTTATTTTACAATTCATAATATTTATCTTAGGGTTTATATCCCTTGGGTTTATAATATTAATTGTAAGGTTCATGATATTAATCTTAGGTTTTAATATTTATTTTACAATTCATAATATTTATCTTAGGGTTTATATCCCTTGGGTTTATAATATTAATCCCTTACATTTAATATTATTCCCTTTGGTTTATAATCCCTTCGGTTTAATATTATTAATCTCTTAGGTTTGTAATGTTAATCCCTTGTGTTTGGGAAAAAAATTAGGGGCACCTCCAAGGTGTTGTGTTATGCTACTTTGTGCGCAGCTAGGGCTGCAGCCTCCTCATCCGATCCTACTCAGGGTCTGTGCCTCACACCCCTCAACACCATTTCTGAACGTGCTTTGATCTGATCTTGCTAGTGATTCCCTCTTCGGCTATGAGATACAGCATCTCCCTGCTGGTTGTCAAAGCATAGCTAGGGCTAGTAGCAGTCTTTGATCAGATTTGCTTGGTGCATGGGCCTCAAGATCATGGAAACCCAAGGATCGCCTCTTTCTCCTTTGCTGCCTCCTCCTCCCGCCACGGAAGCTGCGTTCAACTCTCTGCTAACTTCTTTGCCTAAGAAGAAGAAGTCAGAAGCCGCCAAGTTTCTCAAAAAGCTTGAGGATGTACCAGAGGTCACCCTTCCTCCTTAGGGTCCGATCCAGGTTGCTCTGTCCCTGGCAGATTGTGCCCTGGTGGGTTAGTTCATGGGCATTTGGCCCTCTCCAAAATCAACGGAGATATGGGTTGTCAAGAACTAGATCCCGCTGATCAAGAAAAACGTCACTTCATACTTCATAGGAAGAGGCTACTTCCTTCTCGAATTCAACACAAAGGAGGATAAGGACTTGATTTTCAGGAATGGTCCCTATCTCATGGGACCCTAGGGCCTCTACCTCAACAAATGGACCCCAGACTTCGATCCTGCCGTGGATGTTCTGATGACAGTCCCTGCCTGGGTTCGGCTCTCGAACCTCCCAGTGCATTATTGGAACAAGGATTCCCTCAAGTACATAGGCAATGCCCTGGGAAAATTCATCGACAAGGCAAACAACAAGGATCAGTATGATTGCACTCGGATAAATGTTGAGGTTGACTTAGAGGTGGGACTTCTACAGGCCATTAAAATAAATGTTGGTGGTTGGACGCATGTGCAAAAGCTGGATTACGAGCAACTCCCATTCAAGTGCCGCAAATGCCACATCTACAACCATTTTGCTAGAGGGTGCCCAAAAAAAGGAGAAGCAGAGAAAGGGAAGGAGGACGGATGGAATCAAGTTAAGAGGACAAGACCTCTCACAAGAAAAATGGGGCCCCAAATGGCCAAGGCCCTCAGCCGGCCTCTGCCCAAAATGGACCTCCACAGAAAAGCCAAGAAAGCAGGTATGAGATCTTAAGCTCTGCCAAAGAGGTTCCACAGGAAGAGGAAAAGCAAGATAAAACCCAAGATAAAGGGACCTCAGCAGGATCATGGCTAGGAGAAAGTGCTACTGAAATACATAAGGAAAAACAAGCAGAAGCCAACAAGGAGGAACAAGTCTCAGAGGAATCAGAGGAGGAAGGGGAAATAGGAGATTCACAAACATCGGTCAGAAGATCATCACAAGGTTGCAAATCTGCTAGATAAAAGAGAGAACACGAAACCTACAAAGACAAGCTTTAGGGTAGTCAGCCCACTCTGGAGAAACTCCTTGCTAAAATTCTGAAGGTGACAAGAAATCAGGCACAAGGTTCCAAGGGGGCCCATCAACATAAAAATAAATGATGAAGATAGTCTCCTGGAATTGCAGAGGAATGGGGAGTAGAGTGAAAGAAGAAGTAATGAGAAGTCTTATAAGAATAGAAGCCTCAGATATTCTTCTAATTCAGGAGACAAAAATGGAGGACAACAAGTTTCTCCAAATCAGTAAAAAATTTTGGAAGGAACACAGAGGTCAAGCTGTCTCAGCACAGGGAGCCTTTGGGGGGTTGGGCTCTCTCTGGAATAAATCCAAATATTTTTTGGTTACAGAGATCCTCAATACCCATTGGTTGTTTCTGAAGCTACAACACGTGGACTCGAGGGAGGCATTTTGTCTCTTCAATGTCTATGTCCCAGTAAATGCAGGGGAGAAGGGCCTGTTGGGACTCCATCAGGCAACTATTAGAATCATAGAATTTGGGAAACATCATAATTGTTGGAGATCTAAATCTCACCTTGCATGTGGAGGAAAAATGAGGAGGTATTATCATAAGGGATCTAGCAAGGGAGTGGGTGGAGGATCTCATGCAGGACTGGGATCTGCTTGACATCTCCCCTTCCAATGGTAACTACACCTGGTCTAACAAAAGAATAGACCTCGGCCACATTGTTGCAAGACTTGATAGATTTCTAGTGCAGAGTTCCTTTCTTTTGCTTGGTCTCAAGTACATAGTGCACATCCTCCCTTGTAGTGTTTCAGATCACAAGCCTATTAAGCTTGAGATACTGGATCATAATGATCTTGGCCCTACTCCTTTCAAATTTAGTCCACTTTGGGTCAAGAATCCTGAGTTTCTGAACTTGGTTCAAGATTTTTGGAAAATGCCGGTGAAGGGCTCCCCCTTCTACATCTGGGAGGAAAAGCTTAGAAGACTAAAAGTTGTC
Source organism: Pinus taeda (assembly GCA_000404065.3). Classification (NCBI taxonomy): domain Eukaryota; kingdom Viridiplantae; phylum Streptophyta; class Pinopsida; order Pinales; family Pinaceae; genus Pinus; species Pinus taeda. The sequence goes on from APFE030248567.1 coordinate 144,376, forward strand.
CTAAAATCATTGGCCAAATCCCTCCCCAACCCTGCAATAGAGAGAAAATTGGCCCAAGACAGACTCGATCAACATCATGCCCAAAATTAAGATGCGGAAATCACTAGAGATGTATTAGATAAGGAGATCGATCTTCAACAAAATTTCCATAATGCTTGCCTCTCAAAGGAATAATATTGTAGAAAAAAGTCTTGGAGTCTATGGCTTAAAGTGGGAGACAAAAATTCCACCTTCTTCCACAAACAAGCCCAAGCTAGAAAGAGCTTCAACTCTATTGCAGAGATTAAGGAAGGGAACTGTATCCACAAGGATTTCAGGAGCATCAAGAAAGCAACTTTTACTCACTTTAAAAAACATTATAGCGAAGAAGGAGTGACGGACCCAAACTCCAAATTCATGGGGGCGGTCCCTACTAAGATCTCCCCCACAATGAATCAACATCTTGAAGCAAAGATCACTATAAAAGAAATAAAGGATGCTCTCTTCGACATGGAGCTTGACAAAGCCCCAGGCCTAGACGGCTTCACCACAAGATTCCTTTAATCCTATTGGCAGATTGTAGAAAAAGACCTCTACAAAATGATCTTGAAATCTCAAAATTGTCAGAAAATGGGGGCAGCACCAATTCTTCCTTCCTTGCCCTCATCCCCAAGCAAAAGGGTGCTAAGGCTTTCAATAGGTTTCGTCCCATCTCTCTTTGCAACATTTGATATAAATTAATCACAAAGGTGATCTCCAATAGGCTTAAAGGTATCATCCCAACCATCATTCCGGAGAGTCAAGGCGGGTGTGTTCAAGGGAGACAGATTGCAGACAACTTCATCCTAGTTCAAGCGGTGATTCATTCAAGCCTACTTGCAAAGAGAAAGGTATGGTAATCAAACTAGACTTGGCAAATGCTTTTGATCGAGTCAGAATTAGTTTTCTTTGGGAAGTCATGCAAAATTTGGCATTGGAATGAATTTTATAAATTGGATTTGAGCTTGTATTGCTGATCCTTGGATCGATCCCTTGGTGAATGGGAGAGCAACATAATTTTTCAAAGCATCAAGAGGACTCAGGCAGGGTTGTCCCCTTTCCCCGCTTCTTTTTGTCCTCCTTGTTTCTATCCTGAACTTCTATTTTGATTAGAAGTTGGTTGATCAAGAGATCCTAGGGCTCAACATTGCTAGAGGGGTTAAAAATGTAAACCATTCTCTGTTTGTTGGTGATACTCTCCTGCTAGGGGTTTCCTCTGCCCGATCCACCTTAAGGTTCAAGGAAGTACTGGATGAATATTGTGAAGCTATAGGAAGTGTTTTAAAGAAAGGGAAATGTAATGTTTTCTATTGGAATATCTCTACCAACAACATCACCGCCATATCTAGAAATTTAGGCTTCTCTGCCTCCCAATTGGACTTCCTTTATCTATCTGGGCCTTCCTATCTTCCGCAAACTTGTCTACAACAAAAACTGGTTCCCTTTGCTAGACAAATTCTAGGCAAAACTTCAAGCTTAGGGATTCACTTAGCTAAATCTTGCTGGCAAAACAGTTCTCATCAAATTCGTACTCAGTAGTCTACCCATCTTCCAATTCTTTGTTATCCTAGCTCCATTTAGCATCATCAGGCAAATGGAATCCTTCATCCACAAATTCCTTTGGAAAGGTGGCAATCACAATGAAAGAAGAATCCCATTAGTAAGCTAGGATAAAATTTGTAAGCCCTTGAATGAAGGAGGTTTGAACTTTAAGGATCTCAGTATTCAAAACACAACCATGGGAGCCAAGATTTTTTGGAAAATCATTGGTCCTCATATAGGGTAGGTGCAAAGAGCATTATGGAATAAGTATTTTACCGAGGCACGAAAAATATGCTTGGACAATTCCGTGCCCACCATCGGATCACAATTGTTAAAACTATGTCACAAAGAAATTCCTCTAATTAAAATCAACACGTTTTGGATACTTGATAATGGAAAATAAATTAGTCTCTAGGATGACGGTATCATGATGTACCCTCCCCTGTTGAGCAATGACTCCCTTCAAGAGTTGTGTTCGTGGTTGAATGGCACTGGGCTCTTTACACTTTGGGATGTCTCGACATGGACAGGTAACACTTAGCTACGTTGGAACCTGATGCCCATACCAGCTGAGTTGACCAATGATCAGGACACTTTTCTCACGTTGTTGAATGGGAAGGCACCTCTGCATGCAGGGAAGAAGGATGCCCGTGGCTAGGGAGCTAAGCCTGGAACATATATAGTAGCGTAGGGGTATATAATCATTGCAGGAGCATCCACATGTTCCATGAGATCCTGCTATGTGGAAGGGTCTATGGAGTTATAAGACCATGCTAAAGGTGGACTTTTTCTGTTGGTTGTTATGCCACAAAGTAATTCTTACTAATGACAGGTTAAAAAAAGAAAGGATTCCATGGACCCTCATGATGCCAATTGTGTTGTGATAGCGAAGAGAATGCCCACCATTTAATATTGGAATGAAAATACTCAGTAGAAATATGGAAGAATCTCTTCAGCCATTGGAAAAGAGTGTTCATCTTGCCAATTTCTATCTCTAATTTATTTGCAACCTGGCGAAATTTTTATCCAAAAACACTTCCTAAAAATGAAAGCTTTAAGGCTGCTTGGCTCTCCTTGCCAAAATTTATCTGCTGGCAAATTTGGCTTGAGAGAAATAGAAGAGTTTTCAAAGATGAAGGGAAAAATCCAAAATTCATCATAATCAAGATAAAAAGTCAATGGAAAGAAAGTCTGGGTGAGCATTTGTTGGATTCAAACCTAAGTTAGCAGGACTTAGAATGGGGCACTTCGTTGGATCTCAATTTCTCTCGAGAAATAAGACATCACAAGGAAAAAAAGAATGGAAATTCAAAGGGAAGGAGAATGAACTATTAGAATGGCTCACCAGGCAATCCAAGCATACCTTTTTCATTGATGGGGCAGCAAAAGGAAACCCCGGTATGGCAGGGGCAGGAGGAGTTATAAAGAACAAGGAAGGTAGAATTGTGACTAGCTTTGCTTGGGGAATAGGGTACTCCACAAGTATCCAAGCTGAAGCCTTGGCACTTCTTCAAGGTCTCAAGCAAGTCAAGGCCCTTGGTTTAACAAAGGTAAATGTTATCGGAGATTCTTAGTCCATTATTAAAGTCCTAGTGGAGAATTCTCCTCCTACTGATCTTAGATTAGCCAGAGTGGTGTCAAGAATCAGACTTTTGGTGAAATCTCTTCAGTCTGTTAATTTCTTTCATGTTTTGAGGGAGAACAATAAGGATGCTGACTCGGAAGCCAATAGAGCGATGCCTCTTGCAGCCGGCTCTCTCTTGAGAGATGGGGTTGAGGAGTGGGACTCCATTCCATAATCTTGTTCTCATGTTTTACTGCATTATACTAAATCAGTTTGTTTGTGTACATAAGATAGGGAAAATAATGGAAATAGATTCTCTATTTCCGAGTAAGAAATATTGGCACCCAAATCTTGGGGTCTTTGATCATCTGGTGGAAGAAAGTTCATGGGCTTGGCCTGAATTATTGTAACGGATGAAAGGCATTTTAGGCATAGTTCTAATATAAACCCATACTCGTTCTTGTAAAAAAAAAATGTTAATCCCTTGGGTTTATTAAAGCCTTGGGTTTTTAATTCGTTTGGTTTTGAAATTGAATAACCCCTTAGTTTTATTAATCCCTTGATTTTACAATATTCATCTCTTGGGCTTATAATACCAATCCATTAAGTTTATAATATTTATCGCTTTAGAACAAAAATTATAATAATTATTAATTATTAATAATTATTGTTATTAATTATCAATAATTATAATGATTAATAATTATAATGATTAATTTACAATTATTAATAATTACTAATTACTAATTTATAATTATTAATAATTAAAAATGAGTAATATTTAATAGTTATTAAATAATAATTAATAATTAATAATTAATAATATTATATTTATTAAGTTTTAATATTAATACTTATATTATTTTTATTATTATTATTTGGTTAATTAATAGTACCTCTTTCTACAAATAATAATAACGTTTATGTTTCTAGGATTTAATAATAATCCTAAGGTTTAATGTTATTCTTTTAGGTTTTTAATATTAATCTTTTAGATTTATTAATTTCTTAGGTTTATAATGTTAATATTAAGGTTTATAATAGTAATTTTACTTTTTGTATTCAAGCTTCGGTGATCCATAATGAATTTAGCAAAGTTTTTTGCTAAAAATCACTTAAGAGAATTTTGTGGTCAATGCATTTTGAACCAAGAAGTGTGGTTCATTATCAACTTTCTACAGAGAGACTTTGCTTAATTAATTTTACTATTTAATATTTATTTTAGGGTTTATAATATTTACCTTAGGGTTTATATCCCTTAGGGTTTATAATATTAATTCATTGTGTTTAATATTATTCCCCTAGATTTATAATCCCTTCAGTTTATTAGTCCCTCGTGTTTATACGATCAATCCCTAAGGTTTATTAATTTTTTTTCATATTCATAGGGTATAGTATTATTCATAAGGACTACAATATCTTGGGTTTTCAATATTGATTCACTGGGTTTATTAATCCCTTAGGTTTACTAATTGTAATATTAGTCTTTTAGATTTATAATTTGTAATATTATGGCTTATAATATTAATCCATTGGGTTTACTAATCTCCTTGGTTTATAATAGTAATAATTAGTTGGGTTTATTAATCCTTAGGGTTTACAATATTAATAATTAGTTGGGTTCATTAATCCATTGGCTTTATAATATTAATCCTTTGGGTTTATCAATTTCTTGTGTTAATAATCCCCAAAATTTGTAACATTAATTCCTTAGGTTTATAATATTAATAATTCCTTGGGTTTATAATGTTGATCTCTTGGATTTTTAATTTGTTTGATTAGGAATTTGAATAATCTATTTGGTTTACAATATTTATACCTTGGGTTAACAATATGAATCCATTTGGTTTATAATATTTATCCCTTTACAATCAATAATTATAATTACTATTGATTATTAATAACCATAAATAAAAAAGTTATTAATAATTATTATTTAATTAATTATAATTAAAATGAACATGGTTTATAATATCAATTCATTTAATTTATAATATTTACAGTGTTAGGAACCATAATTATTAATTATTCATAATTTAAATTATTAATAATTATTAGTGATAAATAATTAATAATTATTAATTATTAATAATTAATATTATTAATAATATATTTATTAATTTTTAATATTAATACTTTTACTATATTTAAAATTTATTATTTGGCTAATTAATAGTACCTCCTACTATTACTAATAAGAGTAATATATAATTTATAAATAATAATAAAATTATTGATGTTAATATTAATAAATAAATAAATCACTTATAGACATATTTTAACTTCAAGTGGAAGAATGCCTATTGATTTTTATTTTTTTTGTTAGAAGGTGGGATAAATTTTGGAAGGAATATGTCAGGCATATGCTTCGTCTTAGTCCATGATCCACGGCTAAGTGTTAAAGGAGACCGAACCACCAAACAATTTTTTTCTGGAGCAAAGAAAAATTGAAACAATAGTTTGTCAGTTTCTTTGCATGTGGCATGCCGTGTATCCGATGTTTTGGCCTTTCTCAAGTACCGTCTTCCTCATGGTTTTGAGGTAGCTTCTCGCCTTTAATCTAAGTTTCAATCAACAGGCTAGTGTGGGGGAACTTCGTTCGTCACATGGGGGAATTGATCCTGTAGTGCGCGCATGCAAACCCTACTCAACTATTTAGTCATTTCTCCATTCATTTAGGATTATTGATTGACCGGTCCGGCTGTAACAAGTTGTTTTTATTAACCGGTGCCGCCAGTGTCAATGTTGCAATTTTATCTCTGAGATATATGGAATCAAGGCAGTGTTTAGTTCTATGTGGGAGTCTCGGCCTCCTATCATTCCAGTGTTTTATAATTTAAAACGCTTTAATTTTTGGTGGATAAAGGATGGTGTAATATTTTTTTCCCTTGATATGGTCAAAATGGATGTAATTTACTCATGGTATTTTCCCATGGAATCTGCTTATGGTATTTTCTTTCGCTTTTCGAGGGAAAGTAATAAAGTAATATTTCTAGAGAGTGCATCAATCTTACTAAAGGTGATAGAAGCTAGGCCTTTATATCAAGTTTGTCTGATTTATTGTGTTTTTAGAGAATTTGGTGTGGCCAGTTCTAGTTTGATCTTGGGATGAAAATATCGCGATGACATTTGTGTGGTGGATCCATTTAGGATTCACAAGTGGGCTTCAGTGTCTTAGAGTTTGCATTGTTGAGTAGTCGTGCATGCCATTTGCAGGGGTTCCAATGTTATTATATGGGAATGCGTTATTCTTCAGTTAATAATATAAATAAAAGGGTTGCATTTCTAAATCTCGCATGTGCTTTTGTTTTTTTTGGAAATTTACTTTAATCATAACACTAGAATATGCTAGATCTCTTTTGCTCTTGTTGAAAGTTTACTTTAATCATAACACTAGAGTGTGCTAAATCTGTTAAAATTTTTAACATTTGGAATCTTACAATGATATCAGAGTTTTACATCCTTACACCATGATGATTATTAATAATAGATCAGATTTATTTATTTATTTTTATCGTAACTTTAATGGAATTTATTTTTCACCGTATTCTACATTTTCCATCTTCGCTGATACTTGATATCATGCTAGTTGGCCTTTGGAGATATTCCCACAACTAGTTCCATGGTTTATTATTTTTTATTTCTTGCCGGCATTATTGGGTTGAATCTATTCAGCATTTCCAGATCAAGACCCACTATATCCAGAGACTGAAGAAACGCTTGATCTAGAGGTTGATTGTCTCATTTGGGAGAATACATACATGAAGTATGATAAAACCATGAAACACACTGTCTAGTTCTTTCTGTAAAGCTAAAGAGGTTGACTATAAAATCACGTCCTCTGCCTGACATGCCTGTGACATATTTATCTCTAAGAAGTGTTGGGTATTTTTCTGGTAAAATCCCAAAAACAAACAAACTGACTGCACACAGAGACAATGCTCTGTTTTTCTCTAGGATCTTTAACATAGGGAAGCTTAAAACATTTCTGAGCAGAGCATTACATATACCCACAATATCTTTGTATTCATTAAAAAAAAATTCCTGATACAAGATTCATCCTCTTCCACTCAGAGGGATTCACCAAAAAAAATTTAACAACAGAAGTTACTCTGTCTCCTCCTGAGATTTTACACTACTGTGTGTAAAAATCTCATTTACCTTTACTGCTGTAAAACAGACTTTGACATATACTGCTGTAATAAAAAACAATCTTACATTTACTGTTGTAAATGTAATTCCTTACATTACATTTCAACCAAAAGAAAATTACATACTCTGCCTTCTACGCTTCTGCATATATTCTCAGAACATATTCAACGAGCAACTAAAAATTTACATGTGTGCTGCTACACATTCACATTCCATTTCAATCTCTCAATAAAAAACACATTACACCTGCACAGCTATGCATTAACAATTTTGATACCTCTGTGTAAGAGATTTTCTTCATTCGCCCATCTTTTCATACGCTGCTGCGCTTCACCGTGTATTACCAAAAAAATGATCAACACATAATCTATGCACTGCTGTGCATTTTTCATTCCATTTCATAAGTCCATTCTTACATTCACACTGCTGTGTGTGTTTTTCACCTGCACATTGCTTCCCCTGTTCTCTCTACTTGCACTGCTGTGCATTTCATTCCGAAATACAATTGACTAAAAAAAACATTACAATGCGTTTTACTTGTTCAGTAAAACAAAAACTTACACCCGTGAATTTAAAACAATATAATTAAAAACTATATGCTATGCCCATACCTATTTTAAATTCGCCTCCGTAGTAAATAAAAACATTAAAATTTAAAGTTCTACCAAACAAATTACGAACCAACGTAAATACCATTTATTACCCTACTGCAGTAAACAACGGTCAACCCAAAAACTTTTACGCAATGTCAAAATTTATTTGCTGCAGGTTTGTGATGTCTGTCAACCGTTAATTTGCCCTCATGTAATCGAACGGTTGAGGTGAATATCGGAAGGCCTTTAATTGCTGAACTTTACGTCCCGATGGAAAGTTGTTTTGGATAAAATACATTTTACGCGTGGCAAGATCTTATTGCATCAGAGTCGTTTGTACAGAAACCATCTGCAAACCAAAAGCGGTCCAATGAGCTACTGGTTTTCGGGCGCTGTTTTGGGCGTATTAAATGCTGGCCGTTTCAACTGACATGCAGTTGAAATTACGATTTCAACACTCCCCTTTAATTTCAACTTCTGGGCATTCAGTCATACCCAGACACTTCCTCAAAAATTCGAAGCTTTTCTGATCCAATGGCTTTGTCAAAATCTCTGCAGCCTGTTCTTGGCCTAAGCTCCTTAACATTCTTCTCATCCAAACTCCTTAGACATGTTGCAGTTACAAAAGAGTCTTCCTCTTAACAGAGGGATTCACCAACACTGCTTCAGATGCGGTTCCACAAACAACGAAAGAGTCTTCCTCACATAGAGGGATTCACGAGAGATTATGCTGAGGAGCATCTTCCTCTAAACCAGAGGGATTCACCAGTCTATGCTGAAAAGCATCTTCCTCTTGACAGAGGGATTCACCAAGAGACTGTGCTGAAAAGCACCTTCCTCTTTAATAGAGGGATTCACCAAAAGATTGTGCTGAAAAGCAACTTCCTCTTTAACAGAGGGATTCACCAAAACTTCACTTCCTCTCACAGAGGGATTACAACCAGATACTGCTTTAGATGCAGTTCCAAAACAGCAAAAATATTACTCTTCTTCTTTTACAAATAATTTTACACTGTTGTGTAAAATCCTCATTCACTGCGGTAAAATAAAAATTTTCTTGCATGCAACCTGATTACATTCCCACTGCATTTCAATCTTCCAACAAAACAAAATTTACATAACTCTTTTTCACTGCTGTGTGAAAAAAAAAAATTACTTTTACTGCTGTAAAATTCTTCTGGTTTCATTTACTCTGCTCAGGCTGCTGCGTTCTTCACTTGCTTCACATTACTTGCATATCTTTACCAACAAAAATTATGAGATTTGCGATGCTGCGCATTCCTTTCCTTTCCCACCAGCGAACAACCAAACATCATCAAACATCATCACGCTGCTGCGTTTTTTTTTTCATCTTAACAAAAGCTTACAAATCCATTCTTTACATTACATAAAAACTACTATGCATTTCAATGCATGAGCTCCACAAAAAAAAATTACCATGCTTCTGTGCATTCCCATTCACACTGCTGTGAAAACCCTATACTCCATTTGCAAGCTGCTGTGATTTCGTTTTCTTCTCTACACGCTGCTGTTAAAAACTTTTGAGTTTACTACTGTAAGCTGAGAAATTCTTACTTTGGTTTACTGCTGTAAAATAAAAAATTCTTTCACATTCACTCATGTGTGAAATTTCTCATTACATTTAAAATTTTGAGTTTTCACATTACATATAAAAAAAACTTTTTTTTTATTCCCATTCGTTTCAACAAACTATAAGCACCTGTAAAAAGGGATTCCAAACTTTCATTTGCTGCCGCAAGTCTTTCTTCCTGTCACACTGTTGTGCTCCCCTGAGTTTTTATTCGTTGCTGCGAACCATTTCACTTTTCATCTCTTGCCTTTTGTTCTGCCTTCGCACTGATGTGCGGATCTCCTTGCTTTGCATTACAATGCATATAATTCCTTTAACAACCATTACAAACACATACCTTCATGGCTTCTGCTTCCACAAGCTCAATGTTGCTTCACCTCTGCACTACTGTGCATAAAATAAACACTCTCAACAAAAAAAATTTCATGCATGGCTGCGCATTCCATTTTTTTTTACTCAAGGGAAAAACCTTTTTTTTTCATGCAGTTGCATTGGTCACAATACATAAAAAAACATATGACATTTTTTTTGTTTTTTTATTTTGAGCCATACTCCCGTGACCAAATACAAAACATTAAAATTAAATCTTCACCAACAATTTACGAATGCCATTGAACTTCATTTAATGTTTTTCTGAAACGCTGGTGAACCAAACTTTTACTCCTTGTAACATTTATTTGCTGTAGGCCGGTTGTTGTCCGATAAGGTAGCTGGTTTTTACTGAGCGGATTCCCAATTGACTGTGCTGTCGTCATTGTCCTGTATGCATCATCTCCTTTTGGCAGAGTCTTCTCAAAAGAAACTTAGATCGACTGGAGAGCTCAAGGGACTTTTTCACTGTATTTCCTTCCTTCTCCATACTTGTGTAACTTTCTTTTTTTGCACGGGTCTAGCTTGTGTAAGAGCCCATGTTAAGTTACAATCACGTGCCATATGCCCAATGTTATGACACTTGAAGCATTCTACATTGTTCATGAATAAGATTTCATGATTTCTTCTTGTAAAATTGTTTCTTGGAGGTTGTAGGAGACCATAACATCTATCTCTATGAAATGCTCTACAGTCTTTTGCCTTATGACCAAATTTTGAACAAGAATAACAATAACCAAAAAATGAACTTTGGTACCTTGGAGATAGAGGTTTCCTTGATGTACTTCTGAAGCCTTTCTGCCTTGAGATTCTTTGATGATAACCATTCCTACTTGCCTCTTTGACATTATCTACATTTCCTTCTGGAGCTGGTTTTCTACTTGGAGTAGGATTTCTTCTATTGTAGCCTTGATTTTTCTCCTTGCCTTTGCTGGAACTAGCAACATCACGATTTCTTTCTGGCTTCTTCACATCTCTTTTGCTTAAAGCATTTTCATTCTTGTTTGAGGGTTCACCTACATACCCGAGTCCTGATTTATCAGATGGAGATTTGTGATAGCTGAGCATGTCATCCAAGGCTCGAGAGCTCTTCATGATTTTGTTCATTCCTTCAACCTTTTTCTTGAGGAGGAAAATCTCTTCTTCCAATCTTTCACACTCATTATTCTTCTTTGCAAGTTGTTCCTCAGTTTCTTCCTTGCTACGAGTAGCTTCAGTTGCTACTATTTTAAGGGAGATGATATCTGACTTCATTTTGGATATTTCTTCATTCTTTGCTTGACTGCTCTCCATTTTCTTCTCAGCTTCTTGTGCCTGTTTCTTGGCTTCTTGTAGCTCAGACTTAAGGGAGGATACCTCTACCTTGTACTGTCCAATCTCTTCTACAAGTTTGTTCACTCTCTTGTGCCTTTGTTCAAGTTGACTTGACAAGGCATCTTCCTGCTTCTTTGCTTTATTCAACTAATTTGTCATGGATATGACTTCTTCATGACGCTTCCTTTTGCTTTGATCAAGTTCCTTCTTAAGCTTGGCGAGCTCTTCACCCCTTTCTTGTACTTGAAGTTTGATGAGGTCAACCTTCTCATTTTCAGCTTCTATGATGGGTTCAAAATTTCCTTCTTGACTGATGGTCATGGTTAGTGCTCCCTATGAGTGAAGGTCATGAAGTCTGTCCCATATATCCTTTGCTGGTGAATATTTTCCTAGATTCTTCTTTATAGAATCAAGCAACCCATCCAAGATTGTCTTTGCTGCTTTTGCATTGTACTCCTTGGATTCTCTATCCATCTTGCTATCATCAATCACTGATTCCCAAATTTCAATTCCTTCAGACTGTAAGAAAGTCCTCATTTTTATTTCCCATATATCAAAGTTCCCATTGAACCTTGGAGCTTCAATTAGAATGTTTTCAAATAGTTTGTTTTCTATTTTAGTAGTAGATGGAAACACATTTTTAGCAGGATTGGTGACTTTCTTCTTTGACCTTGCCATTCTTTACAATGCCTCAAAAAATACTTGACTGTGTATTTTAAAAATCACTGATTGTTTCTTCAACAGCAACACAAGAAAAACTTTGAGGAATACTTGGATTCTTTTGCCTGAGTCTTCACTTTGCTGGAGAAGTTGCTGCAGCCAAAAAACTCCTTCTTTCAGCTTCTTTACACCTTCAAAGAGCCTAGATCTGCTCTGATACCAATGTTGGGGATTTTTCTGGTAAAATCCCAAAAACAAACAAACTGACTGCACACAGAGACAATGCTCTGTTTTTCTCCAGGATCCTTAACATAGGGAAGCTTAAAATATTTCTGAGCAGAGCATTACATACACCCACAATATCTTTGTATTCATTAAAACAAAATTCCTGATACAAGATTCATCCTCTTCCACTCAGAGGGATTCACCAAAAAAAATTTAACAACAAAACTTACTATGTCTCCTCCTGAGATTTTACACTATTGTGTGTAAAAATCTCATTTACCTTTACTGCTGTAATAAAAAAAACAATCTTACATTTGCTGTTGTAAATGTAATTCCTTACATTACATTTAAACCAAAATAAAATTACATACTCTGCCTTCTATGCTTCTGCATATATTCTCAGAACATATTCAACGAGAAACTAAAAATTTACATGTGTGTTGCTACACATTCACATTCAATTTCAATCTCTCAACAAAAAAAAACATTACACCTGCACTGCTGTGCATTAACAATTTTGATACCTTTGTGTAAGAGATTTTCTTCATTTGCCCATATTTTCATACGCTGCTGTGCTTCACCGTGTATTACCAAAAAAATGATCAACACATAATCTATGCACTGTTGTGCATTTTTCATTCCATTTCATAAGTCCATTCTTACATTCACACTGCTGTGTGTGTTTTTCACCTGCACACTGCTTCCCCTGTTCTCTCTACTCGCACTGCTGTGCATTTCATTCTAAAATACAATTGACCAAAAAAAACATTACAATGCATTTTACTTGTTCAGTGAAACAAAAACTTACACCCGTGAATTTAAAACAATATAATTAAAAACTATATGATATGCCCATAACTATTTTAAATTCGCCATACCTCCGTAGGAAATAAAAACATTAAAATTTAAAGTTCTACCAAACAAATTACGAACCAACGTAAATACCATTTATTACCCTACTGCAGTAAACGGCGGTCAACCCAAAAACTTTTACGCAATGTCAAAATTTATTTGCTGCAGGTTTGTGATGTCCGTCAACCATTGATTTGCCCTCATGGAATCGAACGGTTGAGGTGAATATCGAAAGGCCTTTAATTGCTGAACTTTACGTCCCGATGGAAAACTATTTTGGAGAAAGTACATTTTACGCATGGCAAGATCTTATTGCATCGGAGTCGTTTGTACGGAAACCATCTGCAAACCAAAAGCGGTCCGATGAGCTAGTGGTTTTCGGGAGCTGTTTTAGGTGTATTAAATGCTGGCCGTTTCAACTGACGCGTAGTTGAAATTACGATTTCAACAAGAAGAAGAGTATATTATTAAATCCCACACATTATCAGATGCATCAGTTTCAGATTTAGAATCGGCACAGTTTAAATAGGGACTAGTGTCTACCGACAATACCTCTAAAAATAAAATATCACAAGGGAGTTTGAATTTAATGCCAATGCATATACACTCTAAGGATCTATCAAATTCGTCTCTGTTTAAGGGTCTAGGGGATCGATACACCTTCCTATTTCATGATTGATATCTGGTAGGCTAGAGGGCCACACATGAAGGTGACACCACGAAATTCGTTGGCGATAATTTGCCTTATCGCCAACAAATCAGTCTGAAGCAGTCGTGCAATAGACTTACAACATTCAACAACAGGTTGTGGTACTCTGTGCAACACAGATCACTGTGAGGGCAGAAAAGATCAATGGTCAATGGGAGGAGAGTTTCCACCATCGTAGTAGGGCTGAAGATCGAGAGGCCACTTCCGTCAGATTCCTGTTTGGTCGAGGGGCCATGGTCAAGGGTGTTGAATCCCTTAATTAAAGGGGCACAGGTTATGGGTGTTAGGTCAAGCAAGCACCAAGGATCAGAAATCATACATAGTCGTCGTATCAAAGGTTCAGTGTGTCGCTATCATTATTTGAGGGTGAGAAACCATATAAACATCGACGACTATCACACAAGAGATCCAGGACGATGCATTCAAGAATAAATGCACAGTTAAAAGGGACATATTTGGAGGGTAGTCTCATCTCTCTACACAAATATATTAATTGAACTAGCTCTTCATTCAAAAATTCAATGGATGCATTCTCTTAAGTTTCAGATTGGATCAGAAATATGGAGCACTGGGAGGTTGTGAAGCTAAAGACATTTCCTAAGAGGAGATTCAGATTGAACGTTCGTCTTGCAAATATTGGGAGGACATGAGGGTAGAGGAACCACCTCAGTATCGAGTCAAGGCGCCATTCACATATTTATGGGCCCTGGTCAAATAATCAATACTATATCAGGAGCATCATGCATTGAACTCTTCTATCTATCATCTACCATTAAGAGTCACGACAGAGATCCCATGAGGGCAGAGGGGTATCAGATGATCTGTGATGCAAGAGTCGGTGTGCGTGATTGAAGCATCAAGCATTTATTATACTCAGGAAAGCCTTGTAATAATTGAAGGATCACTAAATTATTTATTAAAACGACGAATCTATACATAGTGGTCACAGTGCTTGGCTTGCGAAGACCAGTGAAATTAGTAATGGGTACCTTTGCTTTAGTCGTGGTAGACCTACAACCTCTCTATAATAGGGTGAATATTTTAGAATAAATTTATATATATATTTTTGTTTAGAATATATAAATTTAAAAAAAAAAAGAAGCTAAGAGAGGAGGCAGGGAAAATTTAAAGACCCCCCTAAATTTATAAATATAATAATGGGAAATATCCATGGTATTAGGAAAATGAAGGGATTTTTCAATAATATAATATGATATATAATTTTTTGGCGAATCTCTCACCAGGCATGGCGAATATTTTACTCAATTATAAAATATTGTAATATCTTGGCAAGTCTTTCACTAAATAATAAAACTTTGTAAATTCCTAGTGAATCTTAGCATTGTGAACTCTTAGAGAATTTTTTGAAAAAGTATAAAACCATATATGACAAGAGCCACATGGTTGCAATATCACTATTTTTTTCCACATTTCCACGACATGGAACTTGTTTACAAAATTATAAAAAAGCCAACCAAGTCCCTTATAATATGCAGGTAAGCTTATAGTAGAGTCTGATACCTCTATTATGCTTGTCTTCATTCAAGTGTCCTATCTGCTATACTTAACACTGTGAATCACAACTCTCTCAAAAGTCAACTCTATAGTGTAATTAAAACCTTTGGAAATTGAATCTGACAACTCTATAAAAAGGATTAGTGAAATAGAAGCTTTTGTGAATGAGCCCACTAACTATCACTGCTAAACAATCAATCTAGACTATGAAGTCTTGCATCTTGATCACAATCGTGCTCACGATCAAGGGAGTGCGACCACCTGGCTTGACATAATGGCCATCATAGTGTCACTTTGAATCTCCTTTCCTGTGTGAATGTTTTGACAAATCAATGTGAAATCAAAGTCACTATCAATTTTCTTTCCTGCGAGGGATCACATCCACAGTTGATTAGTAAAAGATAATATACTATATATTATGTTCAAGAAACTGACTACAATCTACAGTGGAAATGAGACTTGAATTCTTATTCTGAATTTGAATATCTTAGGACAACATAAGAGATAAAAATGCATATGACCTTAGTAGCTATAAAAAAATCACTCCATCATTACAAGACCACCTATTTGGCACTTAATCTAAATAATGGCACTAGTTGTAGTGCTTATTTGCATTAACACCATGGAAAAGCAACAACAATGTTTCAAAGCACACTTACTGGAAAAGTTGTAATGTTCCAAGAATATTTAATGATAGCATCTAAACCTCATACTATGGTGGGAAAACTAGGGAACCCAAATCTTGGAAGATATCTCATACCAAATCTGAGAAAAAAATAAAAAAGGGAAAAAATCAAAATCTATAAATCAAGCAATGAATTGTTTACAAATCAAATACAATTCCTTCAACTAACAGTTAAATTGTGGTGATATATTTAAATATTTAGTAAGAGGGGAAATTCAAACCATGGAATATTACCTTTGTCATTATAGTCATCCCTCAATGAATGAGATTATAAATCAATACTTATGGAAAGATTGTAAGAAATTCTGTGAAATAGTAAAGCATAACCTCTATTTTCAAGCAACAAAATCAAGACATTATTACATCTAGAGCCATAATTGATACATAATCAATGAATCAAGTCCTTGTATGGCACAGCTTATTTCACAACCTCTATTTTCTCAATAACAAAATCAAGACACTGTATGTGGTTATTGCCAAAAGGAAACTGCATTCTAATTTGGAAGAGGATCTTATCAAAAGACATGGATTTATTCAAAGCTACAAAGCCTAATGGGTTACTGAAAAATAAGTTGGAATATGGGATCATGATACTTAAATTGAAAAAATATGCTTTCCTTTTAGAAACATTACAGTTATACAATGTTTTTTGAAAGCATTAGAATTTGAAACTGGGCCTTTCTATCAAGACAAATTTTATTTAATAGAATGTGCTTTCCTACCCGAAACGTTGTAGATATCCAAGAAAAACTTGAAAATCATAAGAGAACTTAGCGTAATGTACTTTATTTCCTTCCTTAACATTATTAAAGAGTTGAGGTTCCCCAATTCATCAGGTAACATTCAAACGAAATGACAGTTAGTAATAGTCCAATTCACAACTGAAGATGTGTCACAAATACAAGGGGGCATCTCCTCCAAATCACAAAAGTGCTCTAGGTTAAAATCCAGCATTATTGGAATCTTAATGCTCGACTGGGTGTTATTGAACCCATACATTTTTCCAATCAACACTAAAAGCTTAAATATAGCTTCTCTAAGTCCTACATGACTTTACTATGCTCTTGAAGTGGGGGCACATGTAGGCTCTCCAAGTGAATAGTCTTAAACTAAGTGAAGATAAGGCCGATAGATCATTTAGTGTGGATCTCTTTAACCCATAATTGAATACTATGTCTCTCTTGAACCCATAATTGAATACTATTAGGACTTTCAAATTTTTCATGGAACTCAAAAATTTTAGAAGAAAGTATTTGCTTCTAGAAAAGAGTAAAACTAAAGCCTCTGCTTGAGGACAATTAATGTCACACCACTAACACTTTTCCATGGAATCTGTATAGGTAAACCATAAATGTAGAATTCCATTAGAATATTGTGTTTATTAAATACACAAATGAAATGATTGCATTTCTTTAAAATATTTTTTGAAATCAAAATTACCGAAATTACATATTGATAACCTAGTGGGTGTAGGATAAAATTCACCCTTGTCATTCACAGAAAGCATGAGAAAAAACCGAATACTATATATAAAAGCAAGAAAAATTCAAATTCA